>JXCR01079572.1:197144-337396 GCA_002079205.1 Phalaenopsis hybrid cultivar
CCCCTCCCCTCTCTATCCTTTTTGTTTAATGGGGATACTCTTGATGTACCTCAGTTCAGACTTGTTGCCTAAAACACCTCCAGAAACTAATGATTACCCCTTCTCCCAGGAGCAGTTGGCTGTTTGGTCTCCCTGATGGCTCTGTTGTTTGAGTGTTTCTCTTCCTCATGTATTTTCTTTCTTTTTGTTTGTAGTTGCATTCTGGATATAGAACCCAAAGGCTTTTGTTAGATGGGATTTTTTCTTCCTCCTGTTGTTGAGTATTCTCCATTTTGTTTAAAATGTTGGGAGTCATGAGAGGCTCCTTTCTCCAAAAAAAAATAATAATAAAGAAATATGTATAAGTATAATATGTTTTTTTCTTAATTTTTAAAATTTAGAAAGTTGGGTTNAATAATAATAATAAAGAAATATGTATAAGTATAATATGTTTTTTTCTTAATTTTTAAAATTTAGAAAGTTGGGTTTAGGGTACTAAATCCACTATTTCCAGAAGCTTAAAAAAAAAAATCCGAGCAATCCATATCAGCAAACGAAGTACTTCTCGTTATTACAATGTATAGGATCGCTATCGAGAAGCATTACACCGCTTGGTTTGATATAACCGCTGGCGCCCACCATTTCATGCTACAGAACATCTACNACATATCAGCAAACGAAATACTTCGCGTTATTACAATGTATAGGATCGCAATCGAGAAGCATTACACCGCTTGGTTTGATATAACCGCTGGCGCCCACCATTTCATGCTACAGAACATCTACCGTGCGGGACAGCGCGAGAGTGTCGAGCGCCAGCCAGCGAGCGAGAGAGCGAGGTGAGGAGGGGAGCATTTTCAGGCAAACCAGATAAAATGCCCTGGGTTTTCTTCCTATTCCGGTCAAAATCCTATCGTTATCCCTATTCCACCGTCGCCTTTATAGAACCCCGCCTCCATCCACCTTCCAATTGCAAGTTTCATAACCTCCTCTTTCTTCGTTCTCTGCTGCTTCTTTCTCAAGATTTCATCAAAGATGGTGAGCACCGACGCTGTTCGGAACGTGGTCGGAATCATCGGTAACACTGCCTCAACTGTTTACCATAGATTTATTTCACTTACGTTTTTCTTTCATGCTTTGGCTCACTCCGCTTATTAAAACTTTCTTTCTTCTTGGGAAATAAATTGCATTGGAACAGGGAATGTGATATCTTTTGGGCTGTTCCTGTCACCTTTACCGACTTTCATTAAGATATGGAGGATGAAGGCGGTGGAGGAATTCTCTTCANATCTTTCATGCTTTGGCTTACTCCGCTTATTAAAACTTTTTTTCTTCTTGGGAAATAAATTGCATTGGAACAGGGAATGTGATATCTTTCGGGCTGTTCCTGTCACCTTTACCGACTTTCATTAAGATATGGAGGATGAAGGCGGTGGAGGAATTCTCTTCAATTCCGTATCTTGCAACCCTGCTCAATTGTATGCTCTGGATCTTTTACGGCTTGCCCATCGTCCACCCCAATTCACTTCTCGTAGTTACCATTAATTGCGTGGGTATTGTGCTTGAAGGAATTTATCTTACTATATTTTTCCTCTACGCCCCTAAAAACCTGAGGGTGAGTTGAATCGAACTATTTTTCTTGAATTTAAATGTAGATTTGTGATTAAGCAAAGAGGGTTTTGATTGACGGTTGTTGGATTGTGGATGCGTGTTTGCAGATCAAGTTGTTGAATATTCTGGCCGGGGAGCTGGCATTCATGGCTGTGGTTGTCTCAGTTGTGCTCACGGTGGGTCATAGTCACGAGAAGAGGTCGCTGATGGTCGGCATCCTCTGTGTCATATTTGGCACTTGCATGTACGCCTCCCCACTCACCATTATGGTACGTTCTCATTTTCTCTATCTAGATGTATCCAGCTGTTAATTTCTCATCTGCTTGGATTCCTCTGTGATCTTTTTCATAGTAATTCTTTGTTTTAATAATATTCTGGGGCCTCATCCAATCCAATTTATGGAGTTGTACCGGGACACTGTCCATACCAGAAGGATTCATCATCCCTTCAATTTGTAGAAAAATGACAAAAGAGACTGAAATAATAATAATAAATTATATAGCTATATACGAATGCAGAGAATGAAAATCATTATTATTAGCTTTATAAATTTAAACTAGTTTATAATTCAGCAGAAGTTAGATTATTACGTTTAGTGCTTGATAATGATTTGAGTGGTTATCTAAACCACTGACGGCTACCCATTTACAGAAAACGGTGATCAAGACCAAAAGCGTGCAGTACATGCCCTTTTGGCTTTCTTTGGTGAGCTTTTTCAATGGCCTGTGCTGGACCTCCTACGCAATTTTAAAGTTTGACATCTTCATTACGGTAACGCATTTCCCTCGAGACAGTCATACTCTTCTTATTTATTCGATCATTTCTTTATTCTGCCCAAAATTGGTGAAGGTTGATGTTGTGAGCTTTGTGACAGATACCAAATGGGCTCGGATCGGCGCTCGGATTACTCCAGCTGCTGCTGTACGCGTGCTATTACCGGAGCACCCCGGCCGTAGAGTTGGAAAATGAGGATGGGAAGAGAAGGCGGGATGTTGAGATGGTCTAATGGTTTCCAGCTCCCACCGGAAAAGGGATAGGACATTAGCTTCTTGTTTAATCACTTTTTCACAGACAATGTCATTCTTAATTGATTGCTCTTTCGATTACCCCATCATTCACTGTTCAATTGAGATTAGTAGAATTCTTTTTTTGCTTTTGTGGGGATTAAATTTTCATCAAATTCAAATATTTAGAGAAGCTCGAATAATATCTAGAATTGCCGGAAATGTAAAATAATTTATGGTCAGCTGGTTAATGAAGAATTAAATTTTTTTTTGTCAAAATCATAAATTTGAGCAACAATTATTTATTCACTTCTCATCACTAAAAAAGTTTACCTTGAAACTAATTTTTTAATCAAAGAAAAATTACAATTTTTCATGCTACATTGAGACTTACATAAGTTAATACTCGAATCTACTCATTTTTGCTCTTGTTGGATGATTAAAGGTCAAAATAAAACAATAAATTTTAGGAGATTCTTTTGTGAGGTTCTCATGTGAATCTAATAATTGTTCCCACTAAAATTCCAAATAAAGGATTTTTTTTTGGAGATGCATTTCAACTCGGTCACAATAAAAGCCTATAAAATGTTTCTCCAAAAGTTGCTTCAGCCATAACAATTTTTCTTCATCATTTCAGATTGTGAAATCTTCATAATTTTGTCACTTCATTGGCTGGTTTGCAAATAAAATTATCCAAAAGTGCCTTATAAATCTCAAATATGAAGTGGTAGATAGTTGCAATAGTATTCTTGAAATTTATTTATAGTGAACTCGCCTCTTCTATCAGATTGTATTGTTTTGAACTCGAGGTCAGTTTCTTTCTCCGCCAATGCCTTAAACTTCTTGAATATTTCAAAGAAGTCTGATTTTTGCTTCGAAACATATACCCAAGTTTTCCAAGAAAAATCATCTACGAAGAAAATGAAATAATTACTTACCAAGACAGCATGGCTTGATTGGACCAGACACGTCTGCATGTATGAGCTAAAGTGGCTTTTGTACCCTCGAATTTGAGTACTTTGGAAAACTCTTTATGAACCACTTCCCAAGAAAGCAGCCTTCAAATATCTTGTTGGGGTGATTGATGCAAGGCATGTATCACACCATTTTTTTATTTGATAACTTCTCCAATCCTTATAAATTAAGATATCCAAATTGAAAGAGGCTAGAACTAAGATGAATCTTTATAACTTTCTTTGAGACATCTGACAAATACTGAGCTAGAACATTCTATTTATTTGACATTGGTATCTTCACCATTAGGTTCCTTATATTATTTCTTATAGAAGTGTTCTTATCTTTCAAATGAATATCATAATGCTTCTCTAAGAACTGACCCTGACTTAACATATTACTCTTCATATTTGGCAGACAATAAACGATGAAAATAAATTTGTACTTTTCATTGTTCAACAGAAAAAAAGGATATTACCTTTTTCTTTAATTGTTATCTTGGACTCATCTCCCAAAAATATATTGCCACTCAATGACTTGTCTAGTTCCACAAACATGTATTTTTTGCTACACATATGGTTGCTTGCACCAATGTCCAGATACCATGCATTTCTTGACCTCATTTTTATGTCAACCATTTTTCCTCCATTTACACTTCAATGAGCTTCACTTGTGTTATTCTAAGCTAAACCTTGAAACGACCAAAACCATAAAATTCTTATTTTCCCTTCCAAGATTTTTTTAGGCTCAAAGCTTCATTTTGAAAGTCTCAATATTTTTATTATTTTATTTAGATACCAAGCAAACAAGTTTGACAATAGTCTTAAGTAACTTTCACTTGAATTTCTTAAGTTCCAAATTTTCATGCAGTGCTGTACCACAAAAACCCTATAACTATCATTCTTCTTCACAAGACGATCCAGTTACCCAAACCATACTCTGTAAGTTGCATTATCTTCATAATCACATATGAGGCGCATTCAAACCATTTTAATTGTCTTTGCATATTATTTTTACTTAAAACAATGCACTTAGAGTTTCGGTGCATGAAAAATGGACCCATAAAAAAGTTTTCAACGAGACATTATTTTTTAAAATTTTCCTCATCATTGCATCAGTTTCATCAAAACCTTTCAAATGAGCCCTCCCACACCCAAATCTGACTCTGCTTGGAGACTCATTAAGCCGACCTTAATTTGGAGCGAGAAAATGATAATTAAGAGAAAGAAAATGATAATTTGGCAATAATTACTTCAATATAACTTCAAATCAAGTTTGAAATTCAAAAAAAATTGTTTCAATTATAAAAATGCACAATTTGTTCCAATAAAATTCATTAAAATTCCCAACCCAAAACTTGCCTTTTTTTATGTTNCATTAATCTAGGCTAGAATAAGAAGAAATACTTTATTTAGAAAAAAAGATTATTGAAACTTTTTCAGATGAACAACTTTGTGCTATAAAAGAATGATAAATATTTTGGTATATCGATATTGTAAATTATATTGTTAGTGGTATTTTACCATATGGATTAACAAAATAATAGGAAAAAAAATTCATTCATGATGCAAAATCTTATTTTTGGGATGATCATTATTTATATAAGAATTGTAAATATTTAATGATGAGACGATGTGTGTCTTATAAAGAAATTCAGGAAATTATTCAAAAATGTCATGATTCTGAATTTAGAGGACATTTTGGGAATGATAGAACTGTAAATAAAATTCTACAATCTGGATTTTGTTGGCCTACTCTATTTAGAGATGTTAATATATATATATCAAAACATGTGATCAATGTCAGAGAGTAGGTAATATTTTACGAAGAAACTCTAAATTTTAATTTGGAAATTGAAATTTTTGATGCATAGGGATTGAATTTTATGGGACCATTTATACAATCATTCAAAAATATATACATATTGATTGTAGTGGATTACATTTTAAAATGGATTGAAGCAATCACATTACCTCGATGTGATGCTCAGAGTGTTTTAAAATTTTTGATTAAAAATATTTTTACAAGATATGAAATGTCGAGAGTAATCATTACTGATGGAGGATCTCATTTTAGGAATGCAACAGTTGCAAGATTGGTTGAAAAATATAATATAATGCATAAAATTGCAACTACTTATCATCCCCATACTAGTGGTTTAGCAGAAATATCTAATTGTGAAATTATGAGAATTTCAAAAAGAGTGTTAATCTAGTAAAATGGATTGGTCTAATAGATTGGATATTGCATTTTGGGCATACATGCCAACTTATAAAACATATATAAAAATGTCTCCTTATAGATTAATTTTTAGGAAGACTTGTCACTTGCCAGTTAAATTGGAGCATAAAACTTATTAGGTGATAAAAGAATTCAATTTAGATTTGAAAGAAGTTGGTGAGAAAAGATTATTGCAATTGAATGAGTTTAAGGAAATTAGGAATGAATCTTACGATAATGTGAGGATTTATAAGGAAAAGATGAAAGAATGACATGATCGAAAGATAAAAAAAAGAGTATTTGAACCTGGGTAGAAAGTTTTACTATATAATAAAAGATTGAATTTATTTCCTGGAAAATTGAAGTATAGGTGGAAAGGGTCATTCAGAATTATAAAAGTCTATCTCTATGGGACAATTAATATTGAAGAATTCAAAACTAGTAGAATATTTAAACTAAATGGGCGTAGATTGAAATCATATTTTGAATGTCAAAGACCGGCTTTTAAAGAGACTGTAATGTCGGGTCACCCATAATAAGACTAGGAATGTCGGGTTGACGACATTAAACCAAGTGCTTAGTGGGAGTCAACCCATATGTATCGTTGTTTAGTTTGCTTTTGAGTTAGTTTTGTTTGAAATATTTTATGTATATATATGTTTAGGTCTTTATGTAGTCCGTGTATTTGATAAAATATTTAGAATCATCTTTATTTGCATAATTTTATAGAAAAATTGAGAATTTACTGGATCGAAATCGAAATGACAAAAATTTTGGAATTGGCACATGATGCGCAGTGGGTTCGAAAATGTTTAAAATGTGCCAAATGGTGGTTTTTGGTGGTTTTTGTCAGTTTATTCTCCATGTAACTCCTAAAAATTGACTTCAAACCATATTTTTAGGAGGGAAAACGAGGGAAGAGTCACCACTTTTCAAATCATATGGCTTCCCACTCTAAAAGCTATGCTAGATTTGGAATTTTCAATCAGAGAAAGTTCATCAGTTTTGATGTGTAAAAGTTACATGAACAAGTACTACTGAAGAAGAGGCTTATCAAAGAAAGGGGTTTTCTGAATCAAGGATTCAAAACGCCGAATACTTGAGTAGAAGATACTATTGCCCAAAGGCGTTGGAAAGTGCTTTGCTACACTACTTCTGTTGTTGTTGTTTCTGTAATAAAAGAATTTTATACAAATCTTTATGGAATCAACCAAGGAATGATTTACATCCTAGGTAGGTTTGTGCAATTTACTCCTTCAAGAATAAATGAGATGTTTACGATTGAAAATGTGCTTATCTGCCATCACGCAAACTTTACCCCTACAGGAGAGAATATGAATGAACTCTAGTGCTACCTTATAGATGAAGATGCAAATTGGGAGACAATAGATGATGGAAATGTAAGTTTTCCCTCATCATTTTTAAATCCAATTTCAAAATCCTGACGCTTCTTTATTACATCAAAATTACTGCCTACCAAGAAAATTAGTAAGGTAACTAAGGAGAGTGTCATTCTGAATTATTGCATCAAACCGAAAAACCTATTGATGTTGGAGCTATTATTGTGAAATCAATTTTGGGTTTGATTGTGAATGGATCTGCAACTGGATTGACACATCCATCCACTATGTTCCTATTATGCAGTCAATCGCAAGTATCTTATAAAAGTTGTGAAAAAGTGTTAATTCCTTGGAAGCCAATGGATCCAGAAGTCTATTGCAGCGTATTAGAATGGGAGAGGAAAATGATATGAATGTACTGATGGATCAAGGATCTCAAAATTCATCACATGTTCAACCCTACTATAACTCGAGTGCACTTTTGAAGAAGACCAAGAAGATAGAGAAAGATGTGCAGAATCTCATGCACGTCATTGAGAATATTATTGAAATGTCAGATCATCTAGATTAGAGACTAATGGAACATTTTGAACATACAAGGCGTATTGAAGATGGATTGGTACGTATGTTCAAAAAATATGCTTGGATTGAGGAGGAAAATTAAACCGTTGAATTTCCATTTTGACCCTTCTACAACCTATATGTGTACTATCAATCTATGGTAGATGTCCAGAAGGACGATAGTGAAGAAGATTTTTAATCTTAATATATGCACGAAATGTTTTGTTTAGTATTGTTTGTTTTAGTTTGTTAAGTTGGATTGCATTTCCCTTCTAATGAACATTATCTATATTATGTTCTGAATTTTTATGTTTAGAGTTCAGTGTTAGGATGTTGGTTTGCTTAAGAACACTAAATTTGATATTTGTTGTCTTGAAAAAGGTTAGTTTGTAATATCACATAGTTTATATATAAATGTGAGGTTTGTGTTGTTTGTAAGAGTTTTGTGTTAGTGTGATGTTTATATATGCTTATAAATGTTTACTTGAGTCAAATAGAGGTTGACGTAAAGAAGTACAGAACATATTCCCATAAAAACTGAAATCTGGTAAATTTAAGCATTGACGCATGATGCGCCCGATTGGCGCATGATGAGCCAATTTACAGACCGTGGTGCATGATGCGCCAAAAGTACAAACATGCCTTGTTGCCTAGAAAATTGCAAAATTGCACGGACAAACTTTATTTTCGCTGCTTCAGGCGTCACCTACCATAAGATCTTGGTCTAGGGCATTACATTATGGGCAAAAGAAAAGGATTTTGAGGCTAAAAACCATAGATTTCACCTTCTCGTGGTAAGGGCTTCACTTTAACTTATATATTTTTTATTTTCAACATTTGTTTAGGAAATTCAAAATTTGGGTTTTTTGATGAAAAAGCATGAACAAAACTCATGGTGAAAAGTTTCTTACCAAATAGTTTTGTTTGAGGAGTTAGATTTTTGATTTAGTGATTTCTTTGGACTTTATTTGGATTTTTGTAGAATTTTCAAATGGCACCCTGGGTTAAGAGTGGAAGGCCATCCGAGGACTTTGATGAATGAAGATTTGTTAATTTCAAAGCCCAACATAGTTACAATACTTAGATGGAGACAAAAAGAGTGATCTAAGAACGAGCATTTTCGAACCCGAGTGGCGAGTTCGAGAGACTGTTTGCCCGGAACTAGTAAAGATACTGCTACTACTGCCGTAGTAATTTTCTTGATGGTTCGGGAGTTTTAAGCAAACCTAAGGTTCACTGCTGAAGATCACATCTTGGTGAGAGGTAAGAAGGTGAAATTTTATGTTGAAATGATAAATGCTTTCTATGGGATTAGAAACATGTTTCATGATGAATATGCTACATTTGTAATAAATGATTCATCACTGGAGGAAGTAATTGCAATTTTGACTGATGGAAGAAGGGAATAGAAAATTAAGAATAAAAAGATAATTAACTTCTCAGCTTCCATGTTGACTGTTCAGTCAAAAGTATGGAACCAATTCATTTTTGTAATACTGTTGCCAACAAATCATTTAGCTGATGTTACTAAAGATAGATTTGTACTAAACTATTGTATTCAAAACATGAAGGCAATATATGTTGGTGCACTAATAGTTCAACATGCTCGAAGTATAAGTGGTATTTATACAGCTGGAGGTTTGGGATACCCTACCTTGATTTTCACTCTATGTGAACAATTAAGAGTATAATCCCATAGAAATGAAGAGATATTACAGCTACAAAATCTGATTGGGAGGCATATGATTCAAAGAGTAGAATCAGTTGTTGATTCTAGAAGTGGAAGAAGGGATAAACCCTCTACATCTGCTACAACAGCATCTAAAACGATTGAAGGTATTATGGATCAACTCATGATTTAAAAAATGGATATAGTTAATACTCAAACTCAGATGGGAAAGGTAGGAGCAAGGAATGCATATAATGATGAATATCAGTAGAGGAGAGTACAACATGATATTGAGTTTGAGAATACCATGGTAAGCATTTTAGGGGTGAACCTAATGTAGACTTTCCTGCATGCCCCAGTTTCACTCCCTATACTCCCATTCATGATGATGACGATGATGATGAAGAAGAAGAAGAAGAAGAAGAAGAAGAAGAATCAGATGATAAAGAGGAAGGAGAAGAGAATTGAAAGTTTATGAGTCTAGTTTAGTTTGTTTTTGATGTTTGATTGTTGTTGTTGTTTTTATTGTGATGTGCTTTCATTTGAAACTTGTTGCAGTAAAAACTTTTATGTTGTGTTGTGAACTGAATCTGTAATAGTAACTGTAGACTTTCACTTTTCTACTTTTTTAGTATTTTTAGTTTAGTTTGTCAATTTAGTTTTTTCAGTTTTTGTATTTATGTTTTTAATTCTTAGTAAGTTCTCTAGATATATTATATTTTATTTAATTCCTTAAAGTCTGTATGTAGTTTCATAATTAGTACCTGCAGCATACCAGAGCCAAGTTTCATAGTCATTAATCCTCTATAGGTCAGTTTTTATTTTCATGCACCTACTAAATTTTATACTAAAACTATCTTTAAAATTACTTAAAAACCTAAGTTTAGGTGAAAGAAAAATTTCTTTTGAAAAGGAGTAAACTAAATTTTATTTGTCTTAAGTAACTATATTTTTAAAATTAATTTAGCATAGCTTGAAATATTATGATTTAACTTTAAATGACTATACTTATGTTTGTAAATATTGTGGTAAATTTAGGTAAAAAGTTTTTTTAATAATGAAAGTCAATTCTAAAGTTAAAGATATTTGGTATGATAGGATAAGACTATGTTTTTCTATTTAAAGTAAAGAAAATTATATTTTTGAAGTATTAAGAATTTTAGAATTTTATTTAAGAAGAAAAGAATGAGACTTTATGAAAAATTATAAACTAATATGAATTTATAAAGTGAAGAAATGTATAGAGTTTTGACTTTAAGAAGAGGATAGTAAAGTTTAAAATTATTAAAGGCGATGCAGATATAGTAATCCTCACTAGAAGAAGAAAAAAAGAAAAAAAAGGAAATGATTGAAAGGATCCTAAAATTAAAAAAAAAAGAAAAAGAAAAAAAAAGAAAGAAAAAGAAAGAAAAAGAAAAGAAAAATATGTGAGGAGAAGCTTAATAAAAAATTGGTTTCACTTGAATCAACTTAAGGAAGGAGCTTTATTACATTTTTTAAACTTGTATTGAATTATTAGTAGCATTCCTAGTAAAGTTTTCATTAAGTTCTATTTCATATGAATATTCTAAATTCCCTTAATATGATAAATTGCAATTCTTCTTGAAATAAATAGAGATTCAAAAATCGTAAATTTGATTACTAAGTATTCATAGACTTAGAGTTTAAATCTAAGTTATTAAAGGTTATTTCTTAAATTTTGCTATTCTATTTCTTAAACTAAAGTATAGGAGTTATATGTTAATCTCTATCCTAAGTCATATGATTTTATGTAATAAAATTGTCACTTGAGGACAAATAACATTTAAATTTGGTGGATTTTTATACATCGAAATAATATATTGTTTTAAGTACTTGTTTTATACTTATTTTTGCTGATATTGTAATTTAAAGAAGGGTATTTTTGTGTTTTTGTTGCAGGTATATTATTTTTAGGCATTTGGAGCAAAAATGGTAAAAAGGATGACATTTGGAGACAAAACAATGAATTTCGGGATTTTGGTGCATGATGCGCCACAATCCAGAGAACTAACGAATAATGCACCAGATCGGCGCATCATGCACCAGGGATGACTTTTTCAAATTAAGACAGTTCGAGACGAATTTCCAAAGAGACACTTATTCAATGCATCTAGACACCTTGGAAGGTTTTTTTGTGAAGGGATATGACTGTTAAATCAAATGACACATCCTTTGAATTCAAAATAGTTGAATTTTGGAGGAAATTTTGTATTCTTTTCAAAAGGAAGCAGCCCAAAATAAAAGAAGAAAACTTAAAGAGTTGAAGTGTGTGTGGCGTGTGAGAGAGAGAAAGGCGGCATGAGTTAGAGATAGAGATGGAAGAGGAGATTTTCCGGTAGGGTTGTGAGAGGAGAGGGAAAGCGAGAGATTTCTTCTTCATTACACTTCTAAGAGAGAATTGTGAGTTATTATAAAGAGAGAAATGCTTGGAGAGAACTTCTGGGGATTTTCTTGGGATGGACTGTGAGATAAGTTGAATTTTTATTTCTTTTGTTTTGTAAACTTATTTTTATATATGAAATCCGTGTTTTATCGTATCCTTCGCATGAATTCTCAGTAGTATTCCTTATCCTTCTCCCTACTTTGAGATATGGTTTTGTGAATAATAGATTTTGTTTTCCACGGCTTTAAATGATAATAATTTGTGATGATTTGAACTCTGATCTTCATTTACTTTTTGATCTGACCAATTGAAATGTTAAAACTTGTTGAGAGACATATGTTCTTAAATGAGATATGATTTCTACAACATAGAGAGAATCAGATTTGATTTCATGGGAGACTATGTCATCCATGTGATTGGGTGCAAATAAATAAGAAAATTTACTTTGTTGAATATATAATTGGAGATTTTAAGGTGTCAGATTAAAATCACCAATTTGGTTCAGTTGGTTGGAAACTAATGCGAGATTGTTAGCCCTCATGGGAGGGAGAAGTGGCAGCTCTGGAGTGGCAGCCAGTATCCTCTCAGCCTAACCACATAATTAGGGACCAAACTCTGGATTAGTCAATGTTCTTTATAGCACTCGGAAGAGATTAAAGAATAAGATTATTCCTATTTGGCACAAAATAGTTTTTTTTTATTTTTCAATTGATTTCAATTTCTTCACAATCCATATACTCATTGTAAAGGGGATGGATGATTTCTTAAATTTGAACTTTCCGTCATAGTAAAAACTTTGTTTAATTTTCTTAATTTTACTTTTGAAATTTAGTCTTTAGTTTAATTCAACTTCTGTAGTCTTACATCTGCATTTTAATTAAAATTCACTTGAGTTGTTAATTTTCAAACTTTGCACTTTACGTTTACTTTTTTTTGTTTTTGTTATAAAATAATTTTCATAATTTACTTTAGGATTTTCCAACTTTCCTGTGGGATCAATATCTAGGATTCCGTTAGATCCCTTTATTACTTGAGTGATATGTATACTTGCGGTGATACTAAAAGGGGATTTGGTAGTTTAAAAAAGTTTTAAAAGATAAATTATTATTGCATATTTATCATATATATGCCGTGTATAACTTTGTAATTTTTAAAAATATTTGCAAAATTGTCACACTAAATTGTCCCGCATCAATGCTCATAGTTAGGCACCTTGCAGAAGAGTTATTCATGTGGGACTTGGGAAAAAGAGAGCTTAATTTCTGGCTTGACCATTGGTATCCTAAGGAGTGGTTAAACTCTACAGCTGCTCATCTTAACCCTCATCTTGAAGTTGTTGATTTCTGGGTGGGCTAAGTGGTCCCTTATTAATCTGTATACCAATATTCAGGAACTTTATGCCACTAATGTATCTAAACTTTGTTTTGATAGAAGAAGACCTGATAACATTATTTGGCAAGCTTATACCAACCAAAGTCTCACCAAAGCTATTTATTTTATACTTTTTCTGCTGGGATCAAGTGCCTTGGGGGGAGGCCATTTGTAATAAATTCCTCTTCCCTTAAAAATCATTCTTCTGCTGGAGAATTTTCCACAAATTATTCCTCACTTATGACATCCTTAAGTTAAAAGATCTAAAAAGCCCTTCTAGATGCTGGTTGAGTATGGAGAAGGAGGAAAACATGCCTCACCTATTCTTTAAAATGCAAATTTGCCCAAGATGTATGTACTGATGTTTTAAAACAGCTAACCTTGGATGAATCAGCTTTTCACTGGTCCCACTTACATGCTTGGNGCTCACTTATGACATTCTTAAGTTAAGGGATCTAAAAAGCCCTTCTAGATGCTGGCTCAGTATGGAGAAGGAGGAAAACATGCCTCACCTATTCTTTAAAATGCAAATTTGCCCAAGAGGTATGTACTGATGTTTTAAAACAGCTAACCTTGGATGAATCAGCTTTTCACTGGTCCCACTTACATGCTTGTTGGCACAGCTGGAAAGCCAAAAGCTATGAATCTATTCCTTTACTGGTGGCTTGGTTCTTATGGATGTCCAGGAATCATGCCAAATTTGAAGGCAAACCTCCACAGATTGCCCAGGTGGTGAGGAACTGTGTATCCTACCTCTTCAAAATGATACAACATAAANGTGGCACAGCTGGAAAGCCAAAAGCTATGAATCTATTCCCTTACTGGTGGCTTGGTTCTTATGGATGTCCAGGAATCATGCCAAATTTGATGGCAAACCTCCACAGATTGCCCAGGTGGTGAGGAATTGTGTATCCTACCTCTTCAAAATGATACAACATAAAAGATTTCCTAATATATGTAACTCCTATCATATTGAAAGTGTGGCCTCCCCCTTGATTTGCAAAGTTTATTGGAGACCCCCTCAACCTCTTACTATAAAAATTAACACTGATGGAAGCTTTAACGATATGGGTGCTGGTGTGGGAGGGGTTTACAGAAATCACTCTAGTCAGTGCCTATTATTCATTCATGCTTGAGTTATAGCCACTGATGCACTTGAGACTGAACTTATTGTAGCATTCTGGGCTTTGACCCTTGTTGTTAAAACTAATTGGGTACATCTCTGGGTTGAGGNAAAAATTACAATTTTTCTTGCTACATTGAGACTTACATAAGTTAATACTCGAATCTACTCATTTTTGCTCTTGTTGGATGATTAAAGGTCAAAATAAAACAATAAATTTTAGGAGATTCTTTTGTAAGGTTCTCATGTGAATCTAATAATTGCTCTCACTTAAATTTCAAATAAAGGATTTTTTTTTGGAGATGCATTTCAACTCGGTCACAATAAAAGCCTATACAATGCTTCTCCAAAAGTTGCTTCAGCTAGAACAATTTTTCTTCATCATTTCAGATTATGAAATCTTCATAAGTTTGTCACTTCATTGGCTGTTTTGCAAATAAAAATATCCAAAATTGCATTACAAATCTCAAATATGAAGTGGTAGCTAGTTGCAGTAGTATTCTTGAAATTTATTTGAAGTGAACTCACCTCCTCGATCAGATTGTATTATTTTGAACTCGAGGTAAATTTCTTTCTCCTCCAAAGCTTTGAACTTCTTTAATACTCCAAAGATCTCTGATTTTTGCTTCAAAAAATATACCCAAGTTTTTCAAAAAATCATGTATAAAGAGAACAAAATAATTACTCTTATAAAGAGAGCTTGACTTGCTTGGACAAGACATATCTGCATGTATGAGCTAAAGTGGCTTTTGTACTCTCGAATTTGAGTACTTCGGAAAACTCTTTATGAACCACTTCCCAAGAAAGCAGCCTTCAAATATCTTGTTGGGGTGATTGATGCAAGGCATGTATCACACCATTTTTTTATTTGATAACTTCTCCAATCCTTATAAATTAAGATATCCAAATTGAAAGAGGCTAGAACTAAGATGAATCTTTATAACTTTATTTGAGACATCTGACAAATACTGAGCCAGAACATTCTATTTATTTGACATTGGTATCTTCACCATTAGGTTTCTTATATTATTTCTTATAGAAGTGTTCTTATCTTTCAAATGAATATCATAATGCTTCTCTAAGAACTGACCCTGACTTAACATATTACTCTTCATATTTGGCAGACAATAAACGTTGAAAATAAATTTGTACTTTTCATTCTTCAACGGAAAAAAAGGATATTACCTTTTTCTTTAATTGTTATCTTGGACTCATCTCCAAAGGATATATTGCCACTCAATGACTTGTCTAGTTCCACAAACATGTATTTTTTCTACACATATGGTTGCTTGCACCAATGTCCAGATACCATGCATTTCTTGACCTCATTTTTATGTCAACCATTTTTCCTCCATTTACACTTCAATGAGCTTCACTTGTGTTAGATGCTAAGCTAAACCTTGAAATGACCAAAACCATAAAATTCTTATTTTCCCTTCTAAGATTTTTTTAGGCTCAAAACTTCATTTTGAAAGTTTCAATATTTTTATTATTTTATTTAGATACCAAGCAAACAAGTTTGACAATCGTCTTAAGTAACTTTCACTTGAATTTCTTATGTTCCAAATTTTCATGCAGTGTTGTACCACAAAAACCTATAACTATCATTCTTCTTCACAAGATGATCCAGTTACCCAAACCATACTTTGTAAGTTGCATTATCTTCATAATCACATATGAGGCGCATTCAAACCATTTTAATTGTCTTTGCATATTATTTTTACTTAAAACAATGCACTTAGAGTTTCGGTGCATGAAAAATGGACCCATAAAAAAGTTTTCAACGAGACATTATTTTTTAAAATTTTTCTCATCATTGCATCAGTTTCATCAAAACCTTTCAAATGAGCGCCCTCCCACACCCAAATTTGACTCTGCTTGGAGACTCATTAAACTGACCTTAATTTGGAGCGAGAAAATGATAATTAAGAGAAATAAAATGATAATTTGGCAATAATTACTTCAATATAACTTCAAATCAAGTTTGAAATTAAAAAAAAATTGTTTCAAATATAAAAATGCACAATTTGTTCCAATAAAATTCATTAAAATTCCCAACCCAAAACTTGCCTTTTTTTATGTTCCTAGGGTTGGGGCCCACTTTGACAAAGAAAGTTTCCTCATGGAACTTGATTCAATCAAAACCACTTGCATCACTGTATTTCTTATACTTTTCTCTTCCAAATGAGCCTAAGTTGACTTTTTTTCTATAACCAACGCCTGACTTATTTACGACTTCATGCCAAAAATACTTAGCCAATTCAGACGGTCATTGTTAACCTCGTTTTTGGTTGAGTTCTAGTTTTCCTTTTTAGTAGCCTAAGGTCTATCCATAAGACTTCCTTTTGACTAGTCCTAGAAAACTAGAAAAGGAACCCTCACCATTAGAAATTCTAAACTCCTCTTTACTCAACTTGAAGTTCTANCCCTCGTTTTTGGTTGAGGTCTAGTTTTCCTTTTTAGTAGCCTAAGGTCTATCCATAAGATTACCTTTTGACTAGTCCTAGAAAAATAGAAAAGGAACCCTCACCATTAGAAATTCTAAACTCCTCTTTACTCAACTTGAAGTTCCACATATTGGTCTTAACCTCTAGTACTTAGTAGGTGGGGTCACTGTGGGGGAGCTCAAGAAGAGTTCCTATAGGACTATTGGACCTTAGGGTTGGCCCTGGGTGTTGGTTTAGAGCTAAGGCACTCACCAACAATCACCTTACTCACAATCACTCATAAATGCAAACGCAAAATTTTCTTGACTCTGATCCCTTAATCTTTTGGGACACTCATGTAGATGGTCCCTTAAAACCATTGGCCCTGGGCTAGAGTTTAGTTAAGGCCAGTAAATAGAGGACACAAAATGTGGTTTCCATTGGTCCATGGCTTATTTATGGTGGTTGACACCCCAACTCTACCAAAATACCCAACTTAGCCTTTTGCTCCTAACTCCCCCAAATTAACTAGATACCCTTGGGACCCTAAATTTGACTAAAATCCCCAAATTTACCTAAAATACTCAAATTTGTTCAAAAATCATTTAAAACATTTTGAAAACACCCAAATTACCCAAAATCACAAAAAATTACCAAATTACCAAAATACCCCTCATTAGCTCAAAATTTCAAAAATTCTAAAAAAAACCAAAACAAACCCCAAAATACTCCAAATATTCTCAATTTCACTTTTCTCAACTACCACATGACCCAATTTAGCAATTTTGACCATTTTGACCAAAACCCTAAAATTGCCTTTAAAAACCCAATCTCCCCAAATCCACCTCAAATGTTCATCAAATTGGTCTCCATTTCCCCCAATTTCAATCACAAACTCAAATTAACTTTTCATATGACCAATCTAAACCAAATCCAATCTCAATTGGCCCATGCTTTGAGCCCAATTTTGATCCAAATCAAATGCCCCAATTTTGGCCACATGACCAAATCTCACCCAATTAAACTCATAGGCCAATCAATTTGCCATAATTTACGTTAAAAACTCTTCATAACATTCCTATACATCAAACTTGACCTTCAATTGGCCTTTGTGAAGCCTCAATTTCATTTAATTTTGACTCAAGTCCAAATGCCCCAAAATTTGCCCCAAATTGGCTATGCCTCCAAATTTCACCAAATTGATTGCCTTAATCCCAAAATTGGCACCCAATTTATGTTGAAAACTCCTTATAATGTTCATATTGATAATTTTCAACAATCAATTTGGACTTAGCCCAAGGCTAGCCCAATCTAGACCCTAGTCCAACCCAACATGCCCAAAATGACCAAATCTCCAAATTCTTCAAATTGACCCTCCAGTTGAACTCAAAATCACTCCAACCCTTCACAAAAAATATTCCTTACAATCATCTACATCAAATGTACCATTTAATTGGGCTTGAAATAATGGCTAGCCTAACTCAAACTCAATCCTTGACCATGTGAACTTAAATGGACCCATGA
Source organism: Phalaenopsis hybrid cultivar (assembly GCA_002079205.1). Lineage (NCBI taxonomy): Eukaryota > Viridiplantae > Streptophyta > Magnoliopsida > Asparagales > Orchidaceae > Phalaenopsis > Phalaenopsis hybrid cultivar. The sequence goes on from JXCR01079572.1 coordinate 215,331, forward strand.
CCAAATTTGACCAAATCAAACTCAACATGACCAAATTAACTCCACCACAGCCAATCCTAGGACCCCTAGGACTGTGTCAAGACCACCTAACCCAAGCTAAATGAGCTATCGATCAAGGGTCCCCCAAATTAAGGGATTTATTGCCTTAATTTCCCAAACCAAAGATATCCTTGCCAAAGCCTCCCACCAATTTAAGTTAATTGCTTTGACAGATTCCCCTGAGGTTACTGAACTTCTAGCCACGTCCCCCTGCCATGGTCGGCCAGCCTAGTTAACGGAGAAGCCAAAATCGAGGGCCACCCCCTCTTAAACTTCACCAAATTCAACCTAGAGGCCAACTCACCCAATTTAAATTTTAGAGCCCCTCTGGCTTCCACCTAAGCATCACATTGCACTCAAACATTGGCCCTGGTAGCAAGCCTAAAGCCATTTTTATAAAAAGCTCACCTTCACAACCATGGAGGTATTGCTGAAAATTTCTTAGAGAGACCCCTCCAAATTGCTCTCAGAGACTCCTTGAGACCTCCTCAGCTCAAGCCAACCATTTTCCCCCACTGATTCCCACTGTGGAAGCTCAATTTTAAGCTCAAACTTCTGTCAAAAACTAGGACAGAGCTCAATATACCTCCACAGTCCACCAAACTCAAATTAAAGTTACCCACACCTTCACCACAGTGGAAGAAGAAGAAGCCCCATCAAATCCCCCTTCCACAGAGACCCTAACATAGCTCTAGACCAACACCTGAAATTGAGCTTGGTCAAATTCATACCTAAACCTTACAACATAGCAAGAGGCTCAATCCCTAGCCTCCTTGGACCTCAACGAACGTGTTGAGCACCTCTGATTGAAGCTTCCCTTCTCAAAGCAATGGTATTGAACTCCCTCTCTTCCTGAGCCTATTTTGATTCTCCATTTGATTAGGCTTAATTTTATGGCACCTTAACCGTATAAATATATTCCTCTAATTAAGATGAGCATTTAAAAAAAAAATTCATTCAATTTGGTTAAGAAATGAGGGAAATATCAAGCCTGGAAAATGAACGATCCTCAGGCTAGGCCATTGGGGAGGATGATGGAGAGCAGTCCGGTTGCTCGTTTATCTCATCAACGGATGAGATCAAGTCGGACATCGCTTCCTTACGTGAACCGTGGGCCTAGTCACCGCTGAGGTGGATGACGACGTCAAATAAGAACGCACCGCGTGGAGCTTCAGAGCCACCGTAGGTTGGCAGGTGTCGCATGTTTAAATAGATAAAAAAATGTCCCTAAACTTTAAAAATCCATATCTTGGTGTAGAAAAATCACAAAAATAAAATAAAAATACCATCTTGCTCAATGAACAAAGGAGAACAATGAGAAAAATAATTTGAAGTCCGTTTGATGTGTATTTCATTTCTAATAAATCATTTAGAGTTAGGAGTTTTTTAACTCTCCATGCATGTAGGCATTTCACAATGACTTGCAATTTTGACATGTTGTAACCTCTGATAAGGGGAACATTCCATGATTTTTCCAAAGTCAAGGGAGACCTCTAGACAAAGATCCATATGTTTCAAGCTTATGTCTATTATTTGCATAAATTAATCATAATAATTAGCATGTTACTTAGAAAAATCCAAGAAAATTTTACTAGGTCTATTGTGACCAGATAACTATTTGAAAAATCAGTCATGAGCCAAGTCATTCAAAATGCACCTAATCTTCACAAAACCTAAAGCACATTGACAATTAGTTTTGGAAAATACAAACATCAAATGACTTGATTTTTGATCTCCACTGTTTTTTAAGACTCAGAGAACTCCCCATAAAAATTTCAAAACATTCTGAACTCATTTGATAACTCAAATTGTTTTTCTAAGTTAAATGTCATTTTTGACAACTAAATTGATTTTTAATAATCAAAATATAATGCGAAAAATTATTAAAACTAGTTTTTGGAGTTCTTTGTGATAAGAATAATTTTCTAAAAACAAAATAGTGTTTAAAATAAAAACTTCATTTTAAGTCTATTTTTAAATATTTAAAATAATTAAAAAAATGATAAAAATCACAAAAATAATAAAATACAGGAAATATTCTAAATTGTTTTCTATGCATTTAGGAACAACTGAAATATTTTCCTGACTTTCTAAATGAAGATATTGAATTTTAAAGTTTAAAATAATTTTTAGAGGCTAAAAAATGGATTTTCACCAAAATAATTCCAATAAATCAAAGGAAAATCAAAAAAATGTAAATTTTCTTCTCTAGGTTCTCTAACCTCAGGAAGATTTTTAAAAAAACATAAAACTCAATTTTCAACTCTTAAAATATTTTATAATTAATAAATATTCCAGAACTTAAAAAATTCTTAAAATTCAAATATAATTCAATAAATCATAAAAATTTAGCCCCAAAGCTTCTCTAGTCTAAGTTTACCTCCAGTAAAAATTTTAAGGGATTAGGCTTTACCTTGGTCAAATTATTGAATTTTCCTTAAAAATCCTATTTTTACATTAAAATAAATATGAAATTAAATTAAATTTTGAAAAATCACATTTTCTCCTCTCATGCCTTAATTGACCCATGAGTAAGGTAAGATAAAAATTTCAAAGCCATTTGTATTAAATTTGACAAATTATGAAATGATAGAGCCTTAGGGGCAAAAGTGTAATTTTGGAAGTTTAGCCTTAATTAACATTTAGGCTTATTCAAAGAGGGAAAAGGGTAACCTCTGATTTTAACTAACTCATTTGGATGATTGAAACCAAAAGGGGATTAATTGGTAGAAACCAATTTCACTTTTGTCAATTAAGTGACTTAAAATTCAAATATAATTCAATAAATCATAAAAATTTAGCCCCAAAGCTTCTCTAGTCTAAGTTTACCTCCAGTAAAAATTTTAAGGGATTAGGCTTTGCCTTGGTCAAATTATGGAATTTTCTTTAAAAATCCTATTTTTACATTAAAATAAATATGAAATTAAACTAAATTTTGAAAAATCACATTTTCTTCTCTCATGCCTTAATTGACCCATGAGTAAGGTAAGATAAAAATTTCAAAGTCATTTTTATTAAATTTGACAAATTATGAAATGATAGAGCCTTAGGGGCAAAAGTGTAATTTTGGAAGTTTAGCCTTAATTAACATTTAGGCTTATTCAAAGAGGGAAAAGGGTAACCTCTGATTTTAACTAACTCATTTGGATGATTGAAACCAAAAGGGGATTAATTGGTAGAAACCAATTTCACTTTTGTTAATTAAAGGATAAGTTTGTAATTTCCTTAAATTATTAAAATTTGGAAACCTAGTCAAATAAATGATCCTAGACTTAGAGGTTTGACATTGGAAGTTAATAGCTCACTAATTTAATACCCCTATTTGAGGTTCAAACGATTTTCAAAAGTTTTAAAAATGAATCATCATCACTTAAGATTATAATCTCTTTGAAAAATAACTAAGAAATTTTCCAAAATCTAAAGGGCTTAGTAGTGACCTAGGCTAAATCAAATATGATTAAATGAGGATTGGAAAAAGTGGACATAGCTAAAATTGACACCTTTGGAACATTACTAACCCAAATTAAAATTGGCTAAACGTCTTTGATAATACTAACTTGCCTCTTTAAGGGTTTTACTCAAATAATCTTCAAATTAAATCATAAATGGTAATTACCCTAGGGATAATTAAAACATCGATGTTCACTAAGCATTAAAGGTATTTATAGGATGTACTATTAAGCAACATAATAAGTTTAAATGAGCTCAAGGCCTTTCACCAGGTAGTAAGAGGGAGGCATGGACCTGCTTCTTTCTCCTAACCTGTTGGATATCCCAGAGGTCTACTAAGCTTAATGTGCTTTGCTTAATAAAATCATCCTTAAATCAAATAAGAACCCACTAAGATATGATCTAGGGTTGGGTAGATCACCAAAACCTTATTTTCTTGCCCCATATAAACTGCTCTCACATGCATTTGGAGTTTCAGGTTGTGAAACGAGAAGACTCGCCAGATACGCTTTTATAGTTTACAGTACTGCATTTTCTTATGCTTTCCACACTGTGCTTACTTACCTGCCTGTACGAACAGAAACACAAACTTGCATGCTAAACAATGATGCCACCCTGCATGAAAACTAAAACTGTCAAGATAGTTTCAAAACCAAAACTAAAACTAAAACTAAAATCAAACAAGATAAAATTCACCCCTACAATATTCAAAATATAAAACAACCCTAAATTTAACCACAAACATCACACAAAATTACAACTACAACTAAATTAAGGCGTCTCTATTGGATGATCAAGAATTCCTCGGAGGAGGTAACCTACGGTTGCTAACTAGACTTCCCACGGTCTAAATAAAATTATGAAACTCATTAAGTTGAGTTTAGTAAATTCATTTAGACTAAGTGAATCCAATAGAAAATAGTGGTGAGGGAACTGTAGCATCCTAACCGGTGTCACTCTAATCAACTTTAACATCCCCATAAAATTTAAAGAACTTCAACCATAGGGCCACTTGATTTGACATCATAACTTGACATGCTAAAAAACTCAAACTCGTAATGGTAAAGAGCTTGGAACTAGTATGGTGAGCAGCACGACCATCTTGAATAGCAAAACCTGTCTTCCCCAGCTAAACCATTCCTTAGAATTAAACAGCCATGCCATAGGATTTCGAGGTTGTTTGCTTATGCAACATAAATCCTCACCTCATGTTTAGGCCTTTGTACAACTCTGTTATATAATATAAGCCCTAACTCATTTGAGGACTCCGAGGTTGTCTTTCTTAACGACCTAAATCCTCATATCTTCCAAGCTATTTGTGTGATTGTTCCACACAAATGTAAGCCCTAAATTAAATAAAATTGGCAGGATGAAACACATAAATATTTCTCCTCAAAATTGAAGTCAAATAATAGGATAGATTCGGAAGTCACTGAGGTTCTCCTCTGAATCCATGACACCCTCTAGCTCTTCCTCCTTTGGATTCCAAAAACAAAATGCTCCAAACTTGAGTCATCCCATTTCACACCTCTCTGTCCGATCTCGTTGAACAGTCCTTTTGAAATCCTTGAAGATAATAATTTTCTGATTTTTATCGAAAATTTTCTTTGGTGGCTTTGGTTATTTAATATGTAATTAACTAAAGGGGCTTGCCCTTATAGGAAGCTTTTCTGAACCTATCTTAATATAAAGCCTATTTAATTCTTCATATTAAATAGGGGAAATTATCGGCAAATAAAATGGTTTCGCAGACCAAATGAACGTCATACATTTCTCAGCTTATTTGACCGAGCCTCATCCTCCAGCCTTGTGTTTATTCTTTGGGATAGATACAGGATTTGAGCTATAATGCTCTTTTGTTTAAACTATGAAAAATATGGGGTCAGTTTGATTTCATATTTTTCTAAATATTAAAATGTCCTTCCAAAGAGGGTGACTGGATTTCAATTCTGGTGACCGACAACTTTATACGAGAGACTCCTTAACCAAAATAGTGGTGCTGACAGCTTCTGGCGACTTCACTGGGGAAAAGTTTCTCTTTCCATTTAAATCAAGAAAGTGCTATCTTTATAGATTGGTAATGTGTCCATATCCCTCTTGGACCAAATTACCCTTCTTCTGTTGACATACTTTTCCCATTTTTATCTTGGGAAAGTACAACCAACTCTTAGGACTTCAGGACCGTCTGTTCAATCACCTTTGAACAAAGGGGTTCAGGAGGCCATTAAGGACTCTTTAAATCTTCATGTGGGGTCGGACCCCAATAGGTGTGTTGGTGGACTAGTTCCACCTAGGCATTGTGTGCTGCTAAATGGGTCCCGCACTGGGTCCTAAACACTTCACATCTCCCTTCCAAATCTGATTTGCTATTTTACAAATTAAATCAAATTGTGTTGTGCTGCACGCGCTTTAAAATTTTTTTATATTAATTAAAATTTTCTACTTTCAAATTACCTTTTTACTAAATTTTTTTAAAAAGAAAATTTCAACAAACTAAAAATTTACCCGGTCTACAGACCAACCTCCGTGACTTTTCAGTGCTTGCACTAAAGATTATAAGGTTTTGGCCATATAGCTAACCCCAAAACTTTCTGTTTTAAATCTGTTGCAATGGCCTACCCAACGCTGAATTTTTCCTACAATTTGCCGACAAGCCATGAAGCCCGCAACGTTGCTCCCATTATTAAGTTCGGAGCTGGATTTGAAGAACTTGAGGTTATCCGCGGGAAGGCTCCATTCGCCGTGATGAGAGCCACCGCTCTAGAAATTCAAGAGCCGTCTGCTGAGTTCAACCTGAACTATCTTCAGGACTTCCCTTCCTATAAGAAAGCCAAGACTACTGCCGTCATAGAACCTACCAAGCTTGTTTTCCCCGCTGCTGCCAAGGGGAAAGAGGTTATGATTATTGAAGATCCGATTGAGGGATTAGCTGTCCTGCCATCAGTATTCGAAACCAGATCAAGTTCAAAGACTACGCCGCTAACTCGAACCCAAAGGAGAAATCGTAGCAGGAGAGTTTTGGAGGGCTACTAAAGCTTAGGCTCCTAATAAAGTACCTACTGATGAAGAGCCTCACAAAGAGGAGTTAGAATTACAGGAAGTATATCCACTTCTGCGGGCAAGTAGATTCCATCCTTTGATGGATACCAACGGGTATGAAAGTATCCAGAAGATTGTCGCTGCATTACTGTCACTTTATGGATAGGGTGTGGAGAGAAAGAAACATACTCCTATCACTCGAGTCAGTCCAATTTTTCAGAGGCTATCCGCCAAAGAAGGCTGTTCAGTGAGTGAATACTTAAACGAGTGGGACATGCAATATCCCCTCTCATGAATAAAGAAATTTTAAGGGATGTAAGATCCGCCAAACAATCTCAAAAGTTAACGAAGGCTTTGCCTACTCGTATTCCTGTCTGGTTCTGCTTCGGAAGCAGAGTTGATGCCACCATAGTCACCACCGAGTCTGCCGTCGCTAGGACCGTAGGTCGTTGACTGATTANGTGAGTGGGACATGCAATATCCCCTCTCATGAATAAAGAAATTTTAAAGGATGTAAGATCCGCCAAACAATCTCAAAAGTTAACTAAGGCTTTGTCTACTTGTATTCCTGTCTGGTTCTGCTTCAGAAGCAGAGTTGATGCCACCATAGTCACCACCGAGTCTGCCGTCGCTAGGACCGTAGGTCGTTGACTGATTAAGTCAAGACCGAGTCCAAGAATCCTACCAATCACACACCACAAAGGCATCCAAAAAATTTAAAGGAAAAGACAAAGAGATTACCCTATACAGTAGCTGGTCTGCACCATGGGGAGCATACTCTTCCTTACATACCGATATTTCTGCTAGGACACTCCACCTTGAAATATTATAGTCAAAGAAAAAGTATGGATACCCAAGGTCGTTGTACCAATGCAGTCAAGTAAGGCCGTAGGGCAAGATCATGGAATGAAGCCAGGGTCCGAAGTATCTTACATCATTGCAGCTATTGCTAGTGAAATGGAAAAACAAGAGGAGGAGGTCCAACAGGGTCCTCCAGATCTTAGAACAATCAAAGAATCAATGATCGAAGAAAAAGTTGAAAAGCTCAGGGCTGAGATTTTTAGTTGGCTCGGGAACACGGAGTTTCCATCGACAATAATGATGAAGATTTTGACTATAATCATTACTTCGAAGAGGATTTCATGGATGTCCATGTAATTGAAATCAGAGCAGCTACATCTGCACGTGAGGCTCAATCTCTCATCAAAGAGAACGTCGAAGATGAGCTGCGTAGGGCTATTCTCCTAAGGGATGAGCAAGTCAGTCAAGTGGAGGAAAGAATAGAAGAGATGTCTGCAGCCATGACTGCCATGGCCACCGCTCAAGGGACATCACAAGCACCACAACTAACATCTCTAAATGTCAACCAACTGGAGATAATACACATTACAAATGAAATAAGAGAAGTTGCCTCAACAAACAGAGATGAGCAACAAAAGAAGGATTCTTTATTGGGCGCCATGCCAGAGAAAGAGTTTAAGAAAATGGTCGAACAAGTTTGGGAGGCCTCAACCCAATCCAAGGGTGGTGCATTAATTCTAAAAGGTAGACCTTATCTGGAAGAATTCGATGTCGTTACCCTTCCCTAAGGATTTAGTGGCACTAAACTTTAAAATATTTGACGGGACTGAAAATCCCATACAACATATAACATACTTCCAAGCCAGTTGTGGCAACACAAGGAATAGCGAAGCTTTACTCTTCCAATAGCTCGTCAGCAGCCTGTCAGGGATCACCTTTGATTGGTATGCCGATTTGCACAACGGATCAGTGAAGACATTTGCCAAGCTGGAATAATTATTTATGAAAAGATTTGTCGGAGCACAACACCATGTCTCCATAGGTGAGCTCATGATGGAAAAACAAAAGCCCAACGAGACTTTAGTGGATTATATTTTGAGGTGAAGAAACCTTAGTATGAAATGTGAACCTCAGCTACAAGAACATCACGCGATTGAGATCTTTCTCAAAAGAATTCATGGGCTAGCAGCATTCATGCTCAAGGGACTCACCATCAAATCCTTTGAGAAGCTACTCAGTAAAGCCAACAGTCTTCAAGACGAAATCAAACATATGGATTTACACGAGAAGTCCAAGACAACCAGAGTGTTTAAAAAGAAATTAGGAACAGTAGCGACTATCGTTAAAGAAAAACATCCAATGAAGATATATGCTGAAAATCCTCATCAGTCTTCATCACAGCAGGCTCAAAAATAGAATAACCAGTCCAGCCAGCGACCACCTCAAGAAGGATCATCTCAAATAGGGAATAAGAGAATATCTCTTGTAGAACGATAGAAAATGGTGTACTCTTTCAAATATGAAGCCGTATCCAAAATGTTCAGAAGTTTGATGAAGAAGCCTGAGTTCAAATTACCAGAGCCAAAGAGACGAGAAGAGGTCAATAAAAAGGACGAACCAAATTAGTGCCCGTATCACCGATTGTTGGGACACACTATAGAAGAATGCTTCATCTTTAAGGATTGGCTCGAGAAGAACCTTAAAGAAGGAAATATAATGATTTTGAAAGAATATTTAAAAGAACCTGAAAAAGATTCCATAAATATGATTATAGCCGAGTTGATTTCTCAGATTGATCCATGTAGTGGAGAAGAGAGATGGAGTACGACTTGGGACAAACTTAAGAGGCTCCTAAATAAAATCCATAATTCATCGAAACAATCTTCCACATACACAAGAAAAGATGGATGGAGTGCTGTCTGGAGCAAATCATCTAAGAAAATATTGAACTAAATCTAGAATGCATCAAAATAAACTTCCGTTCAGAGTCTTCAGCTTGTCAAGCCCGAGATGAAGATTTCACCACAAGAGCCATCATTGTCAAAGACAAGGAGAAAGAAGTATGCCATCACAAAGATTAATAACATGGAGGGTAAGATAGGGAATGCCTCTGCTAGATTGGTTGTCTCGGATTCGAGGAAGAAAATCCTCGAACCCTTGACTTTGTATGATTATCTTTTTACCCCTCTGGGGTCTTATGAATATAATGATCATGATTTCAACTACATTTTAACAGTTTCTAGTGTTGATGTAATCGATTATGACCAATCTAACTTCGATCTTGATTCACAAAATGATCCTTAAATCATACTTTAGCCTGACAAACTCATTAACAATACCAAAGAAGACATTAACGATAACAACTATGACAACACCAGAAGTGAGGAGCCAATCCTCGAGCACCACAGTACACTGCTTTCCATCAACTTAGATCTTTCCAACAAAGAAGAAACATTGAAAAAATCAACAAAGGTGCCTCAAGAAGAAGAAATTACAGAAGTGAACTTAAGGAGCGGAAAAGTGTTACCCCTGAGAATAGCTCCAGTGGATAAAGGAAAATAAATAGTAACTCGAGAAGAACTACCTCCACCTCCACCTTTGGAAGAAAAACATAACCAAAAGAAAATTGGAAGACCATAAAAGGTGTATTACAATGTGCTAGCTCATCTTAGGAAGTTGCCGACCCGATTAAGCATCTATGACGCTCTAGTCCTATCAAAGGAAATGAGAGTCTCTGGTTACAGCTTTGGTTGACCCAGAGATTAGCTTAACCTAGTTGGCCAACACATCCTTAGATGAAGTTTGCTCGTTAAAAGAATAGCCTGGGGTGACCTTCACCAATGAAGATTCGCTGCTCGGTACCGCCGACCACAAACGACCACTCTACATCTCCGTTAACATCGACAGATTTGTGTTGTCCAAGGATTTAGTAGATCCTAGAGCATCACTCAACTTGATGAGTCTACGAACATTGGCCTACTTGGAAATTGAAGCTCAAGAGCTTACGACCGATAAAATGATACTATGAGGATTCAACTAAAAGGGAGAAAGAGCTCTTAGATCCATTACATTGTTTATGAAGGTTGGAGAACTAGCAAAAACCGCTAAGTTTTAAATCATCGATGCTGAGACCTCTTTCAGCGCTCTACTTGGTCGACCATGGATTCCTGAACACAACATGGTTCCATCGTCTCTACACCAGTGCATCAAGTGCTACAAAGAAGGATAAGAACATTGCATCAAAGAAGATCTACAACCATTTTTAGTTCATGAAGTTGGCATTCATGAAGATGCTGCCTACTACACGCCTCCAAAGAAAATTGTCTTCTCTCGCAAAATTGTAACAAACAAAAGTAAAGATCTAGAAAAGTACAATGACAAGGCCATTCAACTCCGCTTCAGTGATCTTCCACTACTCTCTTACAACAAGTTGGTGGAGGTTCTTTTAGTTCACGCACCCGAGGTTGAAGCTGGGGACGTGGACTAGCAAGGACCAACTTAATTGTTGAACGGACTAGGCCAACCATCAACATCAGTGATGAAGATAGTTCCAAAGATGAAATAATGTTGACAAAATAGAGGAAGCCTCAGTACAAGATGTCCTTAAAAGATGCGGAGAAAAGCAAATATGAGACGATGTATGATCAGATAATCCACTATGTGAATATCATGAGTCTTACTCCGATTCTCTTTCAAAAAGTCTAGAGTTTAGAGGTCAAGGAAGTCCGTAGTGTTGGTTCAAAGCCAATCATATTTTACCGTTCTTCTACCTCTACTAATCTTGAAAATCATGTAAATTTTGATGAGGATCTTAATGAATTAATGGAATAGCCTTTGGGTTACTTTTTGGCTTAAGTACAAAAGTTAATTCAACAAGGACATTTGCCAAAACAAATGCCAAAAAATAAGTTACAACTTTTTGAAAAGTTATAGAGTGTTAAAAGTTAAACTCCCAACTCAAAAGAGGGTCTCGGATTTGGTACAGTCGGACCAGTCGATGATTTAGAATTTTGTATGGTTGTTACTAGTGAAGTAGGAGATGATTGTCTCGATATAGAGGATCGTTCTATTGATCAACAGATAGAATATGCTCCGCCAGAATTTGAGGAAGAAATTAAATCAATGGTTGATGAATTGAAAGAAATTAACCTCGAGACTGAAGAACAACACCTACATTTATAAGTTCTCTACTTAACTATGAAGAATCTATACGATTGAGCAAATTGCTAATAGAAATCAAAGATTTCTTTGCATGGATTTATGATGAAATGCCACGAATGTCTGCAGAAGTTGTAGTTTATAAACTCGGGGTAGAGAAAAATATAACCCCAGTAAAACAAGCTCCAAGAAGAATGCATCTCGAAATAAAGCAACAAGTCATCGCCGAGATGAAGAAATTAATAGACGCTAACTTTGTAAAAGAAGAGCAATACCCCACATGGTTAGCCAATATTGTACCTGTCAAGAAGAAAAATGGACAAATCCATATTTGCGTCGACTTCAAAGATCTAAACAAAGCATGTCCAAAAAACGAGTTTCCACTACCAATACCAAAAATGATGGTGGATATCGCTTCTACACATGAAATCTTGTCTTTCATGGATGGATCATCGGGATACAATCAAATCAAGATGGCTCCCGAGGATGCAGCACTTACAGCGTTCAGGACACCGATCAAAATTTTCTGTTACATAGTGATGTCGTTTGGGTTAAAGAACACCGGAGCAACATATTAACGTGCAATGATGAAAATTTTTAACGACCTCATTTACAATCAAGTAGAATGCTACGTGGATGATTTGGTCTTAAAAACAAACAAAAAATAGATCATTTGTGCAGTTTGAGGATCGCGTTCAAACGGTTACGACGATATGACCTTAAAATGAATCCCTTAAAGTGTGCCTTTGGCGTTACCTTTGGGAAGTTTCTAGGATTTGTTGTTCTTCATCGAGGAATCGAGATCGACCCTGATAAGATTAAAGTTATCTTAAAAATGCCTCCTACTAAAACCTTAAAACAACTACGTTCCTTCCAGGTGAAGTTGGAATATCTGAGACGCTTTATTTCTAATCTCTCAGGTACGTGTCAACCCTTCACGACATTAATTTAAAAGGACGCCAAATTCATTTGGGAAGGGAAATACCGGCGAGTTTTTGAGGACTTTAAACAATATTTAATGAAACCTCCTGTTTTGGCAGCCTCTACCCTAGGGAAACCATTGATACTTTAAACCACGACCCTAGATGACTCTCTTAGTGCTCTCTTAGCCCAAGACAATGACGGTGTAAAGAAAATTCACTCTACTACTTGAGTCATCGTCTGATACTGACGGAAGTAAGGTATCCACCTATTAAGAAGCATTGTCTGACATTAATTTTCACCGCCCAAAAGCTTATACATTACATGCTCTCTCATAAGACTACCGTAATTTTAAAAGTTAACCCATTGCAATATTTGATGACCCGACCAACACTCTCTGGACGTCTAGCAAGATGGTCAATGATCTTATTGTAACTCGATATAATTTATGTTCCCCTCCGTGCTATCAACGGACAAATTCTAGCAGACTTTCTCGCTGCACACCCACTATCAATTGGGTCCCCTCTCGACGACGAACTACCAGATAAGCAAGTGTTAAAAATGAAATTCTCTAGTGCGCAACGCTGGGAGATGAAAACAAAAGGGATTGGCATAACAAATTGCTAGAAGCTTTATGGGCATACCGAATGACGTTCAAGACTCCCACTCAGTTTACACNTATTTAGTAGGTGGGGTCACTGTGGGGGAGCTCAAGAAGAGTTTCTATAGGACTATTGGACCTTAGGGTTGGCCCTGGGTGTTGGTTTAGAGCTAAGGCACTCACCAACAATCACCTCACTCACAATCACTCATAAATGCAAACGCAAAATTTTCTTGACTCTGATCCCTTAATCTTTTGGGACACTCATGTAGATGGTCTCTTAAACCCATTGGCCCTGGGCTAGGGTTTAGTTAAGGCCAATAAATAGAGGACCCAAAATGTAGTTTCCATTGGTCCATGGCTTATTTATGGTGGTTGACACCCCAACTCTACCAAAATGCCCAACTTAGCCTTTTGCTCCTAACTCCCCGAAATTAACTAGATACCCTTGGGACTCTAAATTTGACCAAAATCCCCAAATTTACCTAAAATACTCAAATTTGTTCAAAAATCATTTAAAACATTTTGAAAACACCCAAATTACCCAAAATCACAAAAAATTACCAAATTACCAAAATACCCCTCATTAGCCCAAAATTTCAAAAATTCCAAAAAAATCAAAAAAATTATAAAATACTCCAAATATTCCCAATTTCACTTTTGTCAACTACCACATGACCCAATTTGGCAATTTTGACCATTTTGACCAAAACCCTAAATTTGCCTTTAAAAACCCAATCTCCCCAAATCCACCTCAAATGTCCATCAAATTGGTCTCCATTTCCCCCAATTTCAATCATAAACTCAAATTCACTTTTCATATGACCAATCTAAACCAAATCCAATCTCAATTGGCCCATGCTTTGAGCACAATTTTGATCCAAATCAAATGCCCCAATTTTGGCCACATGACCAAATCTCACCCAATTAAACTCATAGGCCACTCAATTTGCCATAATTTATGTTGAAAACTCTTCATGACATTCATATACATCAAACTTGACCTTTAATTGGCCTTGGTGAAGCCTCAATTTCATTTAATTTTGACTCAAGTCCAAATGCCTCAAAATTTGCCCCAAATTGGCTATGCCTCCAAATTTCACCAAATTGATTGCCTTAATCCCAATATTGGCACCCAATTTATGTTGAAAACTCCTTATGATGTTAATATTGACAATTTTCAATAATCAATTAGAACTTAGCCGAAGGCTAGCCCAATCTAGACCCTAGTCCAGCCCAACATGCCCAAAATGACCAAATCTCCAAATTCTTCAAATTGACCCTCCAGTTGAACTCAAAATCACTCCAACCCTTCACGAAAAATATTCCTTACAATAATCTACATCAAATGCACCATTTAATTGGGCTTTAAATCATGGCTAGACTAACTCAAACTCAATCCTTGACCATGTGAAATTAAATGGACCCATGACCAAATTCAACCAAATCAAACTCAACTTGACCAAATTAACTCCACCACAGCCAATCCTAGGACCCCTGGGACTATGTTAAGGCCACCTAACCCAAGCTAAATGAGCTATCGATCAAGGGTCCCCCAAATTAAGGGATTTATTGCCTTAATTGCCCAAACCAAAGATATCCTTGCCAAAGCCTCCCACCAATTTAAGTTAATTGCTTTGACAGATTCCCCTGAGGTTACTGAACTTCTAGCCACATCCCCCTGCCATGGTTGGCCAGCCTAGTCAACGGAGAAGCCAAAATCGAGGGCCACCCCCTCTTAAACTTCACCAAATTCAAACCTAGAGGCCAACTCACCCAATTTAAATTTTAGAGCCCCTCTGCCTTCCACCTAAGCATCACTTTGCACTCAAACATTGGCCCTGGTAGCAAGCCTAAAACCATTTTTATAAAAAGCTCACCTTCACAACCATGGAGGTAGTGCTGAAAAGTTCTTAGAGAGACCCCTCCAAATTGCTCTCAGAGACTCCTTGAGACCTCCTCAGCTCAAGCTAACCATTTTACCCCACTGATTCCCATTGTGGAAGCTCAATTTTAAGCTCAAACTTCTGTCAAAAACTAGGACAAAGCTCAATATACCTCCACAGTCCACCAAACTTAAATTAAAGTTACCCACACCTTCACCACAGTGGAAGAAGAAGATGCCCCATCAAATCCCCCTTCCACAGAGACCCTAACATAGCTCTAGACCAACACCTGAAATTGAGCTTGGTCAAATTCATACCTAGAACTTACACCACAGCAAGAGGCTCAATCCCTAGCCTCCTTGGACCTCAGCGAACGTGCTGAGCACCTCTGATTGAAGCTTCCCTTCTCAGAGCAAAGGTATTGAACTCCCTCTCTTCCTGAGCCTATTTTGATTCTCCATTTGATTAGGCTTAATTTTATGGCATCTTAATCGTATAAATATATTCCTCTAATTAAGACGAGCATTAAAAAAAAAATTCATTCAATTTGGTTAAGAAATGAGGGAGATATCAAGCCTGGAAAATGGACGATCCTCAGGCTAGGCCATTAGGGAAGATGATGGAGAGCAGTCCGGTTGCTCGTTTATCTCATCAACGGATGAGATCAAGTCAGACAGCACTTCCTTACGTGAACCGTGGGCCTAGTCACCGCTGAGGTGGATGACGACGTCAAATAGGAGCGCGCCGCTTGGAGCTTCAGAGCCACCGTAGGTTGGCAGGTGTCGCGCGTTTAAATAGATCAAAAAATGTCCCTAAACTTTAAAAATCCATATCTTGGTGTAGAAAAATCACAAAAATAAAATAAAAATACCATCTTGCTCAATGAACAAAGGAGAACAATGCGAAAAATAATTTGAAGTCCATTTGATGTGTATTTCATTTTTAATAAATTATTTAGAGTTAGGAGTCTTTTAACTCTCCATGCATGTAGGCATTCCACAATGACTTGCAATTTTGACATGTTGTAACCTCTGATAAGGGGAACATTCCCTGATTTTTCCAAAGTCAAGGGAGACCTCTAGACAGAGATCCATATTTTTCAAGCTTATGTCTATTATTTGCATAAATTAATCATAATAATTAGCATGTTACTTAGAAAAATCCAAGAAAATGTTAGTAGGTCTATTGTGACCAGATAACTATTTGAAAAATCATTCATGAGCCAAGTCATTCAAAATGCACCTAATCTTCACAAAACCTAAAGCACATTCACAATTAGTTTTGGAAAATACAAACATCAAATGACTTGATTTTTGATCTCCATTGTTTTTTAAGACTCAGAGAACTCCCCATAAAAATTTCAAAACAATTTGAACTCATTTGATAACTCAAATTGTTTTTCTAAGTTAAATGTCATTTTTGACACTAAAATGATTTTTAATAATCAAAATATAATGCGAAAAATTATGAAAACTAGTTTTTGGAGTTCTTTGTGATAAGAATAATTTTCTAAAAACAAAATAGTGTTTAAAATAAAAACTTCATTTTAAGTCTATTTTTAAATATTTAAAATAATTAAAAAAATGATAAAAATCACAAAAATAATAAAATACAGGAAATATTCTAAATTGTTTTCTATGCATTTAGGAACAATTGAAATATTTTCCTAACTTTCTAAATGAAGATATTGAATTTTAAAGCTTAAAATAATTTTTAAAGGCTAAAAAATGGATTTTCACCAAAATAATTCCAATAAATCAAAGGAAAATCAAAAAAATGTAAATTTGCTTCTCTAGGTTCTCTAACCTCAGGAAGATTTTTAAAAAACATAAAACTCAATTTTCAACTCTTAAAATATTTTATAATTAATAAATACTCCAGAACTTAAAAAATTCTTAAAATTCAAATATAATTCAATAAATCATAAAAATTTAGTCCCAAAGCTTCTCTAGTCTAATTTTACCTCCAGTAAAAATTTTAAGGGATTAGGCTTTGCCTTGGTCAAATTATGGAATTTTCTTTAAAAAATCCTATTTTTACATTAAAATAAATATGAAATTAAATTAAATTTTGAAAAATCACATTTTCTCTTTTGATGCCTTAATTGACCCATGAGTAAGGTAAGATAAAAATTTCAAAGTCATTTGTATTAAATTTGACAAATTATGAAATGATAGAGCCTTAGGGGCAAAAGTGTAATTTTGGAAGTTTAGCCTTAATTAACATTTAGGCTTATTCAAAGAGGGAAAAGGGTAACCTCTGATTTTAACTAACTCATTTGGATGATTGAAACCAAAAGGGGATTAATTGGTAGAAACCAATTTCACTTTTGTTAATTAAAGGATAAGTTTGTAATTTCCTTAAATTATTAAAATTTGGAAGCCTAGTCAAATAAATGATCCTAGACTTAGGGGTTTGACTTTGGCAGTTAATAGCTCACTAATTTAATACCCCTATTTGAGGTTCAAACGATTTTCAATAGTTTTAAAAATGAATCATCATCACTTAAAATTATAATCTCTTTCAAAAATAACTAAGAAATCTACCAAAATCTAAAGGGTTTAGTAGTGACCTAGGCTAAATCAAATATGATTAAATGAGGATTAGAAAAAGTGGACATAACTAAAATTGACACCTTTGGAACATTACTAGCCCAAATTAAAATTGGCTAAACGTCTTTGATAATACTAACTTGCCTCTTTAAGGGTTTTTACTCAAATCATCTTTAAATTAAATCATAAATGGTAATTACCCTAGGGATAATTAAAACATTGATGTTCACTGAGCATTAAAGGTATTTATAGGATTTACTATTAAGCAACATAAAAATTTTAAATGAGCTCAAGGCCTTTCACCAGATAGTAAGAGGGAGGCATGGACCTGCTTCTTTCTCCTAACCTGTTGGATATCTCAGAGGTCTACTAAGCTTAATGTGCTTTGTTTAATAAAATCATCCTTAAATCAAATAAGGACCCACTAAGATATGATCTAGGGTTGGGTAGATCACCAAAACCTTATTTTCTTGCCCCATATAAACTGCTCTCACATGCATTTGGAGTTTCAGGTTGTGAAACGAGAAGACTCGCCAGATACGCTTTTATAGTTTACAGTACTGCATTTTCTTATGCTTTCCACACTGTGCTTACTTACCTGCCTGTACGAACAGAAACACAAACTTGCATGCTAAACAATGATGCCACCCTGCATGAAAACTAAAACTGTCAAGATAGTTTCAAAACCAAAACCAAAACTAAAACTAAAATCAAACAAGATAAAATTCACCTCTACAACATTCAAAATATAAAACAACTCTAAATTTAACCACAAACATCACACAAAATTACAACTACAACTAAATTAAGGCATCTCTATTGGATGATCGAGAATTCCTCGGAGAAGGTAACCTACGGTTGCTAACGAGACTTCCTACGGTCTAAATAAAATTATGAAACTCATTAAGTTGAGTTTAATAAATTCATTTGGACTAAGTGAATCCAATAGAAAATAGTGGTGCTGGAATGAGGGAACCGTAGCATCCTAATCGGTGTCACTCTAATCAACTTTAACATCCCCCATAAAATTTAAAGAACTTCAACCATAGGGCCACTTGATTTGACATCATAACTTGACATGCTAAAAAAATCAAACTCGTAATGGTAAGGAGCTTGGAACTAGCATGGTGAGCAGCACGACCATCTTCAATAGCAAAACCTGTCTTCCCCAGCTAAACCATTCCTTTGAATTAAACAGTCAAGCCATAGGATTTTGAGGTTGTTTGCTTATGCAACATAAATCCTCACCTCATCTTTAGGCCTTTGTACAACTCTGCTATATAATATAAGCCCTAACTCATTTTAGGACTCTGAGGTTATCTTTCTTAACGACATAAATCCTCACATCTTCCAGGCTATTTGTGTGATTGTTCCACACAAATGTAAGCTCTAAATTAATTAAAATTGGCAGGATGAAACATATAAATATTTATCCTCAAAATTGAAGTCAAATAATAGGATAGATCGGGAAGTCACTGAGGTTCTCCTCTGAATCCATGACACCCTCTAGTTCTTCCTTCTTTGGATTCCAAAAACAAAATGCTCCAAACTTGAGTCATCCCATTTCACACCTCTCTGTCCGATCTCGTTGAACAGTCCTTTTGAAATCCTTGAAGATAATAATTTTTTGATTTTTATCGAAAATTTTCTTTGGTGGCTTTGGTCATTTAATATGTAATTAACTAAAGGGGCTTGCCCTTATAGGAAGCTTTTCCGAACCTATCTTAATAAAAAACCTATTTAATTCATCATATTAAATAGGGGAAATTGCCGGCACATAAAATGGTTTCGCAGACCAAATGAACGTCATACATTTCTCAGTTTATTTGATCGAGCCTCATCCTCAAGCCTTGTGTTTATTCTTCGGGATAGAAACAAGATTTGAGCTATAGTGCTCTTTCGTTTAAACTATGACAAATATGGGGTCAGTTTGATTTCATATTTTTCTAAATATTAAAATGTCCTTCCAAAGCGGGTGACTGGATTTCAATTCTGGTGACCGACAACTTTATACGAGAGACTCCTTAACCAAAATAGTGCCGACAGCTTCTGGCGACTCCGCTGGGGAAAAGTTTTTCTTTTCATTTAAATCAAGAAAGTGCTATCTTTATAGATCGGTAATGTGTCCATATCCCTCTTGGACCAAATTACCCTTCTTCCGTTGACATACTTTTCCCATTTTTGTCTTGGGAAAGTACAACCAACTCTTTGGACTTCAGGACCGTCAATTCAATCACCTTTGAACAAAGGGGTTCAGGAGGCCATTAAGGACTCTTTAAATCTTCATGTGGGGTCGGACCCCAATAGGTGTGTTGGTGGACTAGTTCCACCTAGGCATTGTGTGCTGCTAAATGGGTCCCGCACTCGGTCCTAAACACTTCACATCTCCCTTCCAAATCTGATTTGTTATTTTACAAATTAAATCAAATTGTGTTGTACTGCACGCGCTTTAAAATTTTTTTATATTAATTAAAATTTTCTACTTTCAAATTACCTTTTTACTAAAATTTTTTAAAAAGAAAATTCCAACAAACTAAAAATTTACCCGGTCTACAGACCAACCTCCGTGAATTTTCAGTGCTTGCACTAAAGATTATAAGGTTTTGTCCATATAGCTAACCCCAAAACTTTCTGTTTTAAATCTGTTGCAATGGCCTACCCAACGCTGACTTTTTTCTGCAATTTGCCGACAAGCCATGAAGCCCACAACGTTGCTCCCACCATTAAGTTCGGAGCTGGATTTAAAGACCTTGAGGTTATCCTCGGGAAGGCACCGTTCGTCGTGATGAGAGTCACCGCTCTAGAAATTCAAGAGCGTCTGCTGAGTTCAACCTGAACTGTCTTCAGGACTTCCCTTCCTATAAGAAAGCCAAGACTACTGCCACCATAGAACCTACCAAGCCTGTTTTCCCCGCTGCTGCCAAGGGGAAAGAGGTTATGATCATTGAAGATCCGATTGAGGGATTAGTTGTCCTGCCATCAGTATTCAAAACCGTATCAAGTTCAAAGACTATGCCGCTAACTCGAAGCCAAAGGAGAAACTGTAGCAGGAGAGTTTTGGAGGGCTACTAAAGCTCAGGCTCCTAAGGAAGTACCTACTGATGAAGAGCCTCACAAAGAGGAGTTAGAATTACAGGAAGTATATCCACTTCTGCGGGCAAGTAGATTCCATCCCTTGATGGATACCAACGGGTACAAAAGTATCCAGAAGATTGTCGCTGCATTACTGTCACTTTATGGATAGGGTGTGGAGAGAAAGAAACATACTCCTATCACTCGAGTCAGTCCAATTTTTCAGAGGCTATCCGCCAAAGAAGGCTGTTCAGTGAGTGAATACTTAAACGAGTGGGACATGCAATATCCCCTCTCATGAATAAAGAAATTTTAAGGGATGTAAGATCCGCCAAACAATCTCAAAAGTTAACGAAGGCTTTGCCTACTCGTATTCCTGTCTGGTTCTGCTTCGGAAGCAGAGTTGATGCCACCATAGTCACCACCGAGTCTGCCGTCGCTAGGACCGTAGGTCGTTGACTGATTAAGTGAAGACCGAGTCCAAGAATCCTACTAATCACACACCACAAAGGCATCCAAAAAATTTAAAGTAAAAGACAAAGAGATTACCCGATACTGTAGCTGGTCTGCACCATGGGGAGCATACTCTTCTTTACATACCGATATTTCTGCTAGGACACTCCGCCTTGAAATATTATCGTCAAAGAAAAAGGTATGGATACCCAAGGTCGTTGTACCAATACAGTCCAGTAAGCCCGTAGGGCAAGATCATGGAATGAAGTCAGGGTCCGTATTATCTTACATCATCGCAACTATTGCTAGTGAAATGGAAAAACAAGAGGATGTCCAACAGAGTCCTCCAGATCTTAGAACAATCAAAGAATCAATGATCGAAGAAAAAGTTGAAAAGCTCAGGGCTGAGATTTTTAGTTGGCTCGGGAACACGGAGTTTCCATCGACAATAATGATGAAGATTTTGACTATAATCATTACTTCGAAGAGGATTTCATGGATGTCCATGTCATTGAAACCAGAGCAGCTACATCTGCACGTGAGGCTCAATCTCTCATCAAAGAGAACGCCGAAGATGAGCTGCGTAGGGCTATTCTCCTAAGGGATGAGCAAGTCAGTCAACTGGAGGAAAGAATGGAAGAGATGGCCGCAGCCATGACCGCCATGGCCACCACTCAAGGGACATCACAAGCACCACAACTAACATCTCTAAATGTCAACCAACCGGAGATAATACACATTACAAACGAAATAAGAGAAGTTGCCTCAACAAACAGAGATGAGCAACAAAAGAATTCTTTATTGGGCGCCATGCCAGAGAAAGAGTTTAAGAAAATGGTCGAACAAGTTTGGGAGGCCTTAACCCAATCCAAGGGTGGTGCATTAATTCGAAAGGGTAGACCTTATCTGGAAGAATTCAATGTCGTACCCTTCCCCAAGGATTTCGTGGCCCTAAACCTTAAAATATTTGACGGGACTGAAAATCCCATACAACATATAACATACTTCCAAGCCAGTTGTGGCAACACATGGAATAGCGAAGCTTTACTCTTCCAACAGCTCGTCAGCAGCCTGTCAGGGATCACCTTCTATTGGTATGCCGATTTGCCCAACGGATCAGTAAAGACATTTGCCAAGCTGGAATAATTATTTATGAAAAGATTTGTTGGAGCACAACACCATGTCTCTATAGGAGAGCTCATGATAGAAAAACAAAAGCCCAACGAGACTTTAGTGGATTATATTTTGAGGTTGAGAAACCTTAGTATGAAATGTGAACCTCAGCTACAAGAACATCACGCGATTGAGATCTTTCTCAAAAGCATTCATGGGCCAGCAGCTTTCATGCTCAAGGGACTCATCATCAAATCCTTTGAGAAGCTACTCAGTAAAGCCAGCAGTCTTCAAGAAGAAATCAAACATATGGATTTACACGAGAAGTCCAAGGCAACCAAAGTGTTTGAAAAGAAATTAGGAACAGTAGCGACTATCGATAAAGAAAAAAATCCAATGAAGATATATGCTGAAAATCCTCGTCAGTCTTCATCACAGCAGACTCAAAAATGGAATAACCAGTCCAGCCAGCGACCACCTCAAGAAGGATCACCTCAAACAGGGAATAAGAGAATATCTCTTGTTGAACGATAGAAAATGGTGTATTATTTCAAATATGAAGCCGTATCCAAAATGTTCAGAAGTTTGATGAAGAAGCCTGAGTTAAAATTATTAGAGCCAAAGAGACCAGAAGAGGTCAATAAAAAGGACAAACCAAATTAATGCCCGTATCACCGATTGCTGGGACACACTATAGAAGAATGCTTCATCTTTAAGGATTGGCTCGAGAAGAACCCTAAAGAAGGAAATATAATGATTTTGAAAGAATATTTAAAAGAACCTGAAAAAGATTCCATAAATATGATTATAGCCGAGTTGATTTCTCAGATTGATCCATGTACTGGAGAAGAGGGATGGAGTACGACTTGGGACAAACTTAAGAGGCTCCTAAATCAAATTCAGAATTCATCGAAACAATCTTCCACATACACTAGAAAATATGGATGGAGTGCTGTCTCGAGCAAATCATCTAAGAAAATATTGAACCAAATCTAGAATGCATCAAAATAAACTTCCGTTCAGAGTTTTCAGCCTGTCAAGCCCGAGACGAAGATTTCACCACAAGAGCCATCATTGTCAAAGACAAGGAGAAAGAAGAATGCCATCGCAAAGATTAATAACATGGAGGGTAGGATAGGGAATGCCTCTGCTAGATTGGTTGTCTCGGATTCGAGGAAGAAAATCCTCGAACCCTTGACTTTGTATGATTATCTTTTTACCCCTCCGGGGTCTTATGAATATAATGATCATGATTTCAACTACGTTTTAACAGTTTCTAGTGTTGATGTAATCGATTATGACCAATCAAACTTCGATCTCGATTCACAAAATGATCCTTAAATCATACTTTAGTCTGACGAACTCATTAACGATACCAAAGAAGACATCAACGATAACAACTATGACAACACCAGAAGTGAGGAGCCGATCCTCGAGCACCACGGTACATTGCTTTCCATCAACTTAGATCTTTACAACAAAGAAGAAACATTGAAAAATTCAACAAAGGTACCTCATGAAGAAGAAATTACAGAAGTGAACTTAAGGAGCGGGAAAGTGTTACCCCTGAGAATAGCTTCAGTGGATAAGGGAAAATAAATAGAAACTCGAGAAGAACTACCTCCACCTCCATCTTTGGAAGAAAAACATAACCAAAAGAAAATTGGAGGACCATAAAAGGTGTATTACAATGTGCTAGCTCATCTTAGGAAGTTGCCGACCCGATTAAGCATCTATGACGCTCTAGTCCTATCAAAGGAAATGAGAGTCTCTGGTTACAGCTTTGGTTGACCCAGAGATTAGCTTAACCTAGTTGGCCAGCACATCCTCAGATGAAGTTTGCTCATTAAAAGAACAGCCTGGGGTGACCTTCACCAATGAAGATTCGCTGCTCAGTACCGCCGACCACAAACGACCACTCTACATCTCCGTTAACATCGGCAGATTTGTGTTGTCCAAGGATTCAGTAGATCCTAGAGCATCACTCAACTTGATGAGTCTACGAACATTGGCCTACTTGGACATTGAAGCTCAAGAGCTTACGACCAATAAAATGATACTAAGAGGATTCAACTAAAAGGGAGAAAGAGCTCTTAGATCCATTACATTGTTTATGAAGGTTGGAGAACTAGCAAAAACCGCTAAGTTTTAAATCATCGACGCTGAGACCTCTTTCAGCGCTCTACTTGGTCGACCATGGATTCTTGAACACAACATGGTTCCATCGTCTCTACACCAGTGTATCAAGTGCTACAAAGAAGGATAAGAACATTGCATCAAAGGAGATCTTCAACCATTTTTAGTTCATGAAGTTGGCATTCATGAAGATTCTGCCTACTACACGCCTCCAAAGAAAACTGTCTTCTCTCGCGAAATTGTAACAAACAAAAGTAAAGATCCAGAAGAAGTACAATGGCAAGGCCATTCAACTCCGCTTCAGTGATCTTCCACTACTCTCTTACAACAAGTTGGTGGAGGTTCTTTTAGTTCACGCACCCGAGGTTGAAGCTGGGGACGTGGACTAGCAAGGACCAACTTAATTGTTGAACGGACTAGGCCAACCATCAACATCAGTGATGAAGATAGTTCCAAAGATGAAATAATGATGACAAAATAGAGGAAGCCTCAGTACAAGATGTCCTTAGAAGATGCAGAGAAAAGAAAATATGAGACGATGTATGATCAGATAAACCACTATGTGAATATCATGACTCTTACTCCGATTCTCTTTCAAAAAGTCTAGAGTTTAGAGGTCAAGGAAGTCCGTAGTGTTGGTTCGAAGCCGATCATATTTTTCCGTGCTTCTACCTCTACTAATCTTGAAAATCATGTAAATTTTGATGAGGATCTTAATGAATTAATGAAATAGCCTTTGGGTTACTTTTTGCCTTAAGTACAAAAGTTAATTCAACAAGGACATTTGCCAAAACAAATGCCAAAAAAAAAAGTTACAACTTTTTGAAAAGTTATAGAGTGTTAAAAGTTAAACTCCCAACTCAAAAGAGGGTCTCGGATTTGGTACAGTCGGACCAGTCAATGATTTAGAATTTTGTATGGTTCTTACTAGTGAAGCAGGAGAGGATTGTCTCGATATAGAGGATCGTTCTACTGATCAACGGATAGAAGATGCTCCGCCAGAATTTGAGGAAGAAATTAAATCAATGGTTGATGAATTGAAAGAAATTAACCTCGAGACTAAAGAACAACACCTACATTTATAAGTTTTCTACTTAACTACGAAGAATCTCTATGGTTGAGCAAATTGTTAATAGAAATCAAAGATTTCTTTGCATGGAGTTATGATGAAATGTCTGGACTGTCTGCAGAAGTTGTAGTTTATAAACTCGGCGTAGAGAAAAATATAACCCCAGTAAAACAAGCTCCAAGAAGAATGCGTCTCTAAATAAAGCAACAAGTCATCGCCGAGATGAAGAAATTAATAGACGCTAACTTTGTAAAAGAAGAGAAATACCCCACATGATTAGCCAATATTGTACCTGTCAAGAAGAAAAATGGAGAAATCCATGTTTGCGTCGACTTCAAAGATCTAAACAAAGCATGTCCAAAAAATGAGTTTCCACAACCAATACCAAAAATGATGGTGGATATCGCTTCTACACATGAAATCTTG
The DNA here is from genome assembly GCA_002079205.1 of Phalaenopsis hybrid cultivar. Classification (NCBI taxonomy): domain Eukaryota; kingdom Viridiplantae; phylum Streptophyta; class Magnoliopsida; order Asparagales; family Orchidaceae; genus Phalaenopsis; species Phalaenopsis hybrid cultivar. Next base: position 241,047 of record JXCR01079572.1, read on the forward strand.
TCTTTCATGGATGGATCATCGGGATACAATCAAATCAAGATGGCTCCCCAGGATGCAGTACTTACAGCCTTAAGGACACCGATTAAAATTTTTTGTTACATAGTGATGACGTTTGGGTTAAAGAACTCCGGAGCAACATATTAACGTGCAATGATGAAAATTTTTAACGACCTCATTCACAATCAAGTAGAATGCTACGTGGATGATTTGGTCATAAAAACAAACAAAAAATAGATCATTTGTGCAATTTGAGGATCGCGTTCAAACGGTTACGACGATATGACCTTAAAATGAATCCCTTAAAGTGTTCCTTTTGCGTTACCTCTGGGAAGTTTCTAGGATTCGTTGTTTTTCATCGGGGAATCGAGATAGACCCTGATAAGATTAAAGTTATCTTGAAAATGCCTCCTTCTAAAACCTTAAAACAACTACGTTCCTTCCAGGTGAAGTTGGCATATCTGAGACGCTTTATTTCTAATCTCTCAGGTACGTGTCAGCCCTTCTCGACATTAATTTAAAAGAACGCCAAATTCATTTGGGAAGAGAAATACCAGCGAGTTTTTGAGAACTTTAAACAATATTTAATGAAACCTACTGTTTTGGTAGCCTCTACCCTAGGGAAACCTTTGATACTTTATACCGCGACCCTAGATGACTCTCTTGGAGCTCTCTTAGCCCAAGTCAATGTCGGTGTAAATAAAATGCACTCTACTACTTGAGTCATCGTCTGATACTGACAGAAGTAAGGTATCCACCTATTGAGAAGCATTGTCTGACATTAATTTTCACCGCCCAAAAGCTTAGACATTACATGCTCTCTCATAAGATTACCGTAATTTTAAAAGTTAACCCATTGCAATATTTGATGACCCGACCAACACTCTCTGGACGTCTAGCAAGATGGTCGATGATCTTATTATAATTTGATATAATTTTTGTTCCCCTCTGTGCTATCAAGGGACAAATTCTAGCAGACTTTCTCGCTGCACACCCACTCCCAATTGGGTCCCCTCTCGACGACGAACTACCAGATAAGCAAGTGTTACAAATGAAATTCTCTAGTGCGCAACGCTGGGAGATGTACTTTGACGATGCTTCATCAGCTAGAAAAGATAAAGGATCAGGCACAATCATACCAGGCAAAGCAGTAATTGGTTTGATCTTTATCACGCCAGATAAGGGTATGCTGAGGTTCTCACACCACCTGACAGAGTTGTGCACCAACAACGAAGCAGAATATGAGGCCTTAATCACCGGATTGGAGTTGGCAATCTCAATGGATATAACAAACATTGCAATCTATAGTGAGTCTCAACTTGTCATCCAACAAGTCGCTGGACAATACAAAATTCTGAAATCAAGACTCGCAGAATATCACCGATACGCGATGAAGCTACTAGAGCAAATTCCCTACGTGACTTTCTACCGGATTCCTAGGGGAGATAATGCCCATGTCGACGCTCTAGCAAAGCTTGCTAAAGAACTGGCGTGTTCCCTAGAGGATTCCATTGAAATCTTAGTACAAGGAAGACAAATTCTATCTCGAATCGACCTTGACAATCTACACAAGCTCGAAAAAGAAGAAACAATAATTGTAGTTGCGGATATCAAAAAATATTAGCGCAAGCCATTAATAGAATATTTACAAACTGGAAAGCTAATGGAAGATAAGTCTGAGGCACATCACATTACAAAAAGGGCTATGTCATACGCCTCGGTTGGTGATGTCCTCTACAGAAGATTGTTCGACTAGATGTGGCTATAATGCCTAAGCAAAGCCAAAGCCCAAAATATCATCAAAGAAGTACATGCTGGATTGTGTGGTGCTTATTAGTTAGGACCAAAAATAAAAATGAAGATCAAGAGACTCGAATATTATTGGCCAGCAATGATGTCTGACTGCATGGATATAGCCAGAAAATGTCACCAGTGCTAAGTGCATGGGGTGGTCTTGCACCAACCTCCGAATGTGCTAAACCTAACCGTTGCTTTGTGATCATTTGAGTGTTGGGGCACGTGCATAATAGGTCTGATAGACCCTCCATCTTCTAAAGGACACAGGTTTGTACTTGCCACTATAGAATATTTCTCCAAATGGGCAGAGGCAGTGTCGTTACAACAAGTTACATCACAACACATCCTTCAGTTCTTCAAAAGCCAAGTCCTCTACCATTTTGAAGTACCACGAAGAATAATTTTTGACAATGGGATAGCTTTTAAAATCACAAAGATCAATAATTTTGTCAATAGACATGGGATAGATTGGATATACTTTACAATTTATTATTCTAGAGTGAACGGATTGGCTGAGGCCTTCAACAAGACGCTTGTAAAGATTTTGAAGAAAACATTGGATGAAAACAAAAGGGACTGGCATAACAAATTGCTAGAAGCTTTGTGGGCATACCGAATGACGTTCAAGAATCCCACTCAGTTTACACCCTACATGCTCGTGTACGGGTCTAAGCCATGCTACCGTTAGAAATTCAGACGCCTTCTCTCATAGTTGCTATCACCAACTAAATCACAACAGAAGAAAGTGCAAAGCTAAGGCTTGAAGAACTAGAGAGTCTGGAAGAAAAACAACTTGAAGCACCACAATATCTAGAACCTTACGAGGCAAAGATGGTACAAGCTCATGAAAAATTGGTCCGCCCAAAGACATTTAAAGTTGGTAACCTTGTCCTCATGCTCAAAAAACCTATTATTGCACGCTGCAAGATATGTAGAAAATTCAAGCCAACTTGGGAGGGACCATTTATCGTTGAAAAGGTCTACACATGAGGAGCCTACCAGCTAGTAGACTTCCGGGGTGAAAGACCCATGCAACCAATCAACGGACGATACCTGAAGACATACTACGCAACTTGATACTGGTTGCCTTCACTTGATTTGAAATTTTGAAATTTTGATTGTTTTGGGGTTATCTATGTGGCCAAACGTCTGTGACCAGGTCAAAAATTTTTGTAACAAAATTAACCTCAACATAATAATTTTTTTTTGAAAATTACACACTTCAGTCTCCTCTTTTCAAACTTAATATGCTACTAGTTTAAAAAAAACTCACACATAAATAAACGATCTCTTCACAAAAATAAACAAAAATTTCCTTTAATAAATACTTTATTTTGTTCTTGTTCATGCTAAGTTTCAGCACACTGACATTTTTCCTGTCATCTGCAGAAAAATGTCAGGCCAGAGGCAGATCTTCGATTTTAAAGATGGCTGGAATCTCGAACTAAATGAAGAAATGGCGCCGTAGGACCGCATTATAGATTTTGACATGGAATTTAACCAAGTCGGCATGTATTACAAAGGGTCCTTAATGAATTTTTTCAGTTGACGGGAAAAGGAAGGGCTGCCCTCACTATTAAGGGTGGCCACCAAAGACAGTGCATCACTGAAAGGAAAGAACGTGATGGTATAACAGGACCCGATGGAGGGCCAAGCGATCTACCATCCATGATAGCTACACTGACTGGGGGCCTAGTTGCTGCTAATAATGAAAGGATACTGTTTGCTCCACTACGAAGAACACAATGAAGAAACACCAGCTGACAAAAATAGAGAGCTTTCTTACAAGAAGAGAAAAGATGCCAGAAAGAGGCATACAACTTGCTCACTCCTATTCCTGAGGGACACATTTATGATCCAGGCATGAAAGATACCTCCTCCAACTAGCCCGCTATGGATGAGGAGTCCAAGTTTGTTACAAAGCTAAAGATAATACCAGCTTTAGATGTTATGTGTACGGGTTGTCCTACCTACAATGCCAAAATACCTGCACGAGCATTAGCTACAGGGGCATTCGTGGAGTGCCCGGACTGTAATGTCCTACATCTATAACACTGCAGTACATTAGAGGAATATCCATCTATCGATGATGGATCTCAGACTATTGATTACCTGATAGAGGAAGAGCCATATGTCCCAATGGATGTAGAGCCGTATGTTCCGAGGGGTACAGAGCCAAAAGTCTTGTCAAACGCAAAATCATACGTTTCGTTAGAGTCAGAGACAACATCAGCTTGGGTTCACGCTGATATTCAAATGAGGGAATACCCACGACAGCTGCCGACTCCTAGTATAGTGGAATATTATAAAATGAGCAAAGTAAATAAAAGAGACTTTGAATTCTACAAAGAAGTATAGGGAAAATTCATCAACATACTGGAGGGATTAGAATTGTATACCGGAGTCTTCTTAGAGGCTGATGAGAAGAGTATTCTTGAACGCATTTTTGACCTAAGGGATAGAGGTCAAGATGGTTTACTTATGGAAATGACCTATTCTGAGCTGAGGAAATGAATGCGAGGAAAAGGGAGGATTACTATCCAGTGTGGCTGCTGCTACAACTTCACAAATGATAGACATGGGAATCCTCTTATGTTCCTCAGACACGATCAAGTAGATCCACTACGGCCAATGATAAAGTGGATGATGAAAAGAATGGTTAGATAGAGTATTCTTCCTGATTCCTGCATTCCAAATAGTTGTATTATCAACATCTATGATGAGGGTGATTGCATACCTCCACACATCGATCACCATGACTTCGTGAGGCCTTTTGTACCTTCTCATTCATGAGTAAAAGTAACATTTTATTTGGGAAAGAAATTGACATCGTCGTCCCTTGTGAGTTCAGAGGCTCTGTGGAGATTCTCCTAGCAATTTTCTCAGTGCGGTGCAGACGTTGCCAAGCATTGCATTTCAAGGGTGTGACACTGCAGGGTGTCCGTAACCTTTTGACGGATGGACGACAGCAAAATGCCACACAGATTTCAACCAGATCTAGAACTAGAGGAACTATTACCTTACGAGCTATAAGAGGGTTGCACCTCTGAGTGCATGCGAAGGGAAATCTTGTCCTGAAGCGTGCCTTAGAAGCTCAGCTCGATCAGGAGCTCGTCATAATAGGAACAGACAGCCAGAGGATTCCTTTCTACTTTACTACATTACAACAATGTGATATGTACCAGAGATGCTCAGCCTATAATGTGTACTTGACATGAGATATTTTTGATGTACTTTGATGCGTTTAACATATTGTATATTTTGAGGCGTTGACCTACACTTGGTCTGTAACATTTTGTTGGAACAGATTAATGAGGTTTCGTTCAGAAATGTGTCTTTTTGTCAATTGCCTTTTATGCGATGGATGAAAGCCACAAACTACATGTTGGTTCAAAATTACAATGAACAAAGAACAAAATGACAAACAAAAAAATTTTAATGATAATAAAATATAAACAAAAATAACTAATAAACAAATAACAAAACAACTCTCTTTTGATAAATCAACCAACTAAAATCAAATTATGAAAACATATTTTGAAAATTAAACATGATAAAAATAAAAAGAAAAGAAAATAAATCTGTTGAGTTGACTCTCTTGATTTTGAGGTCACTTACGCTTTGCTCACGCAACACAACTATCTTTGTCTGCACTAATTCTCTTAACATCCCCGTAGAGTTCCATGTTTTGCACAAAACCTCACGAAATTTCACAAATCTTCTTCAACAATTTCAACCTTTTCACACGATACATATCTTTGGATTCAACATCACCAATTCTCATTTTTGAATCAGTCCCTAATTTTGGTTTCACTAATTTTGAGGCCAGTCCTTACCTTCCGACACTCTCTTTTGAGATTGAACCCTACTTTTCAGTTCTCATTTTCGAATTAGTCCATAATTTTTGATTCACCCTTTTGAGGTCGGTCCTTACCTTCCGACGCTCTCTTTTGATATTGATCCTTATCTTTCAATTCTCATTTAAGAATCAGTCCCTAATTTTTGATTCACCCTTTTGAGGTCGGTCATTACCTTCTGACGATCTATTTTGAGATTGATCATTACCTTTCAATTCTCATTTTAGAATCAGTCCCTAATTTCTAATTCAACCTTTTGAGGTCGGACCTTACCTTCCGACGCTCTCTTTTGAGATTGATCCTTACCTTTCAATTATCATTTTCAAATAAGTCCCTACTTTCTGATTCACTGCTTTTAAGGTCAGTCCTTACCTTCCGATGCTCTCTTTTGAGATTGATCACCACCTTTCAATTTTGATTTTCAAATCAGTCCCTAATTTTTAATTCACCCTTTTGAGGTCGGCCCTTACCTTCTGACGCTCTCTTTTGAGATTGATCCTTATCTTTCAACTCTCATTTTTGAATCAGTCCCTAATTTCTGATTCACTACTTTTGAGGTTGGTTCCTACCTTCTGACACTCTCTTTTGAGATTGATCACTACCTTTCAATTATCATTTTTGAATCAATCCCTAATTTCTGATTCACCCTTTTGAGGTCGGTCCTTACCTTTCGACACTCTCTTTTGAGATTGATCAATACCTTTCAATTTGCATTTTTGAATCAGTCCCTAATTTTTTATTCACCTTTTGAGGGCAGTCCTTACCTTTTAATGCTCTCTTTTGAGATTGATCCTTACCTTTCAATTCTCATTTTAGAATCAGTCCCTAATTTCCGATTCACCCTTTTGAGGTTGGTTCTTACCTTCTGACGCTCTCTTTTGAGATTGATTCTTAGCTTTCAATTTTTATTTTTGATTCAGTCCCTAATTTCTGATTCACTACTTTGAGGTCGGTCCTTAAATTCTGACGCTCTCTTTTGAGATTGATCACTACCTTTCAATTTCTGATTCGCCTTTTTGAGGTCGGTCCTTACCTTCCGACGCTCTCTTTTGAGATTGATCCTTACCTTTCAATTCTCTTTTTTGAATCAGTCCCTAATTTCTGATTCACTCTTTTGAGGTCGGTCCCTAGCTTCCGACGCTCTCGTTTGTGATTGATCCTTAACTTTCAATCCTTATCCTGGGATAAGTCCCGAACTTCTGATTCCTCTCTTTTCATGATCGGTCCTTAAATTTTGACCCTCTTGTATATTTAATACCTGAATTTCAAATCCCAACCCAGGGTCAGTGCTTACACACTAATTCCCATCTTCTATAAATTCTTGAAATCTCATAACTCAAACTCGACCCTCCAATCCCCAGCAAGAGTCCCTACTTCTTGACTTTGATTAAATATTCACCTGCTATATTCCCCACCGGAAGCAAATATCACACACAATCCCACACTCCTTCTATGTCTCTTAACTTAGGAGTTTGTATCAATTTTGTTGATCTCGTCGGTCAACTCCATTAAGCGTGTTGTGCTTGCTCAACACACTACACCTATTGGGGGTCCATTTGTTAACCTCATTTTTAGTTGAGGTCTAGTTTTCCTTTTTAGTAGCCTAAAGTCTATCCATAGGACTTCCTGTTGATAATTCCTAGAAAACTAGAAAGGAACCCTCACCATTAGAAATTCTAAACTCCTCTTACTCAATTTGAAGTTCTACATATTGGTCATAACCTCTAGCACTTAGTAGGTGGGGTCACTATGGGGGAGCTCAAGAAAAGTTCCTATAGGACTGTTGGACCTTAGGGTTGGCCCTGGTTGTTGGTTTAGAGCTAAGACACTCACCAGCAATCACCTTACTCACAATCACTCACAAATGAAAACCCAAAATTTTCTTGACTCTAATCCCTTAATCTTGTGAGACACTCATGTAGATGGGTCTCTAAACCCACTGGCCCTAGGCTAGGGTTTAGTTAAGACCAGTACATAGAGGACCTAAAATGGGGTTTCCATTGATCCATGGCTTATTTATGGTGGTTGGCTCCCCAACTCTATCAAAATGCCCAACTTAGTCGTTTGCCCCTAAACTCCCACAAATTACCTAGATACCCTTGGGACCCTAAATTTGGAAAAAATTCCAAAATTTATCAAAAATACCCAAATTTGTTCAAAAGTCATTTCAAACCTTTTGAAAATACCCAAATTACCCAAAATCACCAAAAATTGGCAAATTACCAAAATACCCCTCCTTAGCCCAAAATTTTAAAAATTCCAAAGAATCCAAAAAAATTTTCCAAATACTCCAAACATTTCCAATTTCATTTTTCTCAACTACCACATGACCTAATTTGGCTATTTTGACCATTTTGACTAAAACCCTAAAATTTCCTTTAAAAACCTAATCTCCCCAAATCCACTTCAAATGTCCATCAAATTGGTCCCCATTTACCACAATTTCAATCCTAAACTCAAATTCACCTTTCATATGACCAATCTAAATGAATCTAAGCTCAATTGGCCCATATTTTGAGCCCAATTTTGATCCAAATTAAAAGCCCCAATTTTGGCCACATGACCTAATCTCACCAAATTAAACTCATAACACACTCAATTTGCCATAATTTATGTTGAAAATTCTTCATAACATTACCATACATCAAACTTGACCTTAAATTAGCCTTGGTGAAGCCTTAATTTCATTTAATTTTGACTTAAGTCCAAAAACCCCAAATTTTGCCCCAAATTGGCTATGCCTCCAAATTTCACCAAATTGACTGCCTTAAACCCAAAATTGGCACCCAATTTATGTTGAAAACTATTTATGATGTTCCTATTTACAATTTTCAATAATCAATTTGGACTTAGCCCAAGGCTAGCCCAATCTAGACCCTAGTCGAGCCCAACATTCCCAAAATGACCAAATCTCTAAAATCCTTCAAATTGACCCTCCAATTGAACTCAAAATCACTTCAACCCTTCACAAAAAATGTTACTTACAATCATATACATCAAATGAATGATTCAATTGGGCTTGAAAACATGGCTATTCTAACCCAAACCCAACCTATGAACATGTGAACTTAAATGGACCCATGACAAAATTTGACCAAATTAAACTCAACTTGACCAAATTAACTCCACCACAGCCAATCCTAGGACCCCTAGGACTAAGCTAAGACCACCTAACCCAAGCTAAATGAGCTATGGACCAAGGTCCCAATAATTAAGGGGTTTATTGCCTCAATTACCGAAACCAAAGATATCCTTGCCAAAGCCTCCCACCAATTTAAGTTAATTGCTTTGACAGATTCCCCAGAGGTTCCTAAACTCCTAGCCACCACCCTCTGCCATGGCTGGCTGGCCTAGTCACTGGAGAAGCCAAAACCAAGGGCCACCCCTTCTTAAACTTCACACAATTCAAACCTAGAGGCCAGCTCACCAAATTTAAATTTTAGAGCCTTTTTGCCCTCCACCTAAGCATCACATTGCACCCAAACATTGACCTTGACAGCAAGCCTTAAGCCCTTTTTATAAAAATCTCTCCTCAATGGCCATAGATGTAGTGCTGAAAATTTCTCAGAGAGAACCCTCCAAATTGCTCCTAGAGACTATTTGAGACCTTCTCAGCTCAAGCTAACCATTTTCCCACACTGATTCCCACTGTGAAAGCTCAATTTTGAGCTCAAACTTATGCCAAAAACTAGGACAGAGCTTAATATACCTCCACAGTCCACCAAACTCAAATTAAACTTACCCACACTTTCACAACAGTGGAAGAAGAAGAAGCCCCATCAAATCCCCCTTCCACAGAGACCGTAGCATAGCTCTAGACCAACACTTGAAATCGAGCTTGGTCAAATTCATACCTAGCCCTTACACCATAGCAAGAGGCTCAATCCCTAGCCTCCTTGGACCTCAACAAACGTGCCAAGCACCTCTGATTGAAGCTTCCCTTCTTAGAGCAAAGGTATTAAACTCCCTCTCTTCCTTAGCCTATTTGATTCTCTATTTGATTTGGCTTAATTTCATGGCATCTTAACCATATAGATATATTCCTCTAGTCTAGTTGAGCATTTTAAAAAAAATCATTCAATTTGGTTGAGAAATGAGGGAGATGGACGGTCCTCGGGCTAGGCCATTGGGGACAATGACGGAGAGCCGTTTGATTGCACGTTTATCTCATGAATGGATGAGATCAAGCCGGACAACACTTAGGGACTGTGGGCCTAGTCACCACTGAGGTAGATGGCGGCGCCAAATAGGAGTGCGCTGCATGGAGCTTCGGAGCCTCCATAGGTTGACATGACACCGCATGTTTAAATAGATAAATAGGAAATTAAATAAATTAAAAAATGTCTTTAAGCTTTGAAAATCCATATCTTGGTGTAGAAAAATAACAAAAATAAAATAAAAATACCCGCTTGCTCAGTGAATAGAGGAGAACAATGTGGAAATAATTTTAAGTCCATTTCATGTGTATTTAATTTTTAATAAATCAATTAGGATTAGGAGTCTTTTAACACTCCATGCATGTAAGCATTTCGCCATGGCTTGCAATTTTAACATGTTGTAACCACTGATAAGGGGAACATTTTTCCAAAGTCAAGAGAGACCTCTAGATAGACATCCATATTTTTCAAGCTTATGTCTATTATTTGCATAAATTAATCATAATAATTAGCATGTTGTTTAAAAAATATAAGAAAATTTTGGTAAGTCTACTATGACCAGAGAATTATTTGAAAAATCTTTCATGAGCCAAGTCATTCAAAATGCACATAATCTTCACAAACCCTAAAACATAAAGATAATTAATTTTGGAAAATAAAAACATCAAAATGACTTAATTTTTGAACCCCACTATTGTTTAAGACTGAGAGAACTCCTCAAAAAAATTTCAAAATATTTTGAACACATTTGATAACTCAAATTGTTTTTCTAAGTTAAATGATATTTTTGACACTACAATGATTTTTAATAATCAAANGACCCCCACTATTGTTTAAGACTCAGAGAACTCAAAAAAATTTCAAAACATATTGAACTCATTTGATAACTCAAATTGTTTTTCTAAGTTAAATGATATTTTTGACACTACAATGATTTTTAATAATCAAAATATAACTCAAAAAATTATGAAAACTAGTTTTTGGAGTTCTCTGTGATAAGAAAGATTTTCCAAAAATAAAATAGTGTTTAAAATAAAAAACTTCATTTTTAGCCTATTTTGAAATATTTAAAATAATTAAAAANAGAGTTCTCTGTGATAAGAAAGATTTTCTAAAAATAAAATAGTGTTTAAAATAAAAAACTTCATTTTTAGCCTATTTTGAAATATTTAAAATAATTAAAAAAATGATAAAAATCAGAAAAATAATAAAATTCAAGAAATATTCTAAATTGTTTTCTATGCATTTAAAAACAATTGAAATATTTTTTATGACTTTCTAAATGAAGATATTGAATTTTAAAGCTTAAAATAATTTTTAAACGCTAAAAAATGGATTTTTACCAAAATAATTCCAATAAATCAAAGAAAATAAAAAAAATTTAAAATTTGCTTCTCTAGGTTTTCTGACCACAGGGAGATTTTCTAAGAACTTAAAACTTAATTTTCAACTCTTAAAATATTTTATAATTAATAAATACTCTAGAAATTTAAAAAATTCTTAAAATTCAAATATAATTCAATAAATCATAAGAATTTGGTCCCAAAGCTTCTCTAGTCTAAGTTTACCTCTAACAAAAATTTTATGGGATTAAGCTTTCACTTGGTAAATTTATGGAATTTTCTTTGAAAAATCTTATTTTTACATTAACATAAATATGTAAATTAAATTAAATTTTGAAAAATCACATTTTCTCTTCTGATGCCTTAATTGACCCATGAGTAAGGTAAGATAGAAATTTCAAAGTCATTTGAATTAAATTTAATAAATTATGAAGTGATAGAGCCTTAGGGGCAAAAGTGTAATTTTGGAAGTTTAGCCTTAATTAACATTATGCTTATTCAAAGAGGGAAAAGGGTAACCTCTGATTTTAACTAACTCATTTGGATGATTGAAACCAAAAGGGGATTAATTGGTAGAAACCAATGTCACTTTTGTTAATTAAAGGATAAATTTGTAATTTCCTTAAATTATTAAAATTCGGAAGCCTAGTCAAATAAATGATCCTAGACTTAGAGGTATGACTTTATAAGTTAATAACTCACTAATTTAATACCCCTATTTGAGGTTCAAATGATTTTCAAAAGTTTTAAAAATGAATCATCATCACTTAAAATTTTAATCACTTTCAAAACTAACTAAGACATCTACCAAAATCTTAAGGGCTTAGTAGTGACCTAGGCTAAATCAAATATGATTAAATGAGGATTAGAAAATGTGAACATAGCTAAAATTGACACCTTTGGAACACTACAAACCCAAATTAAACTTGGCGAAACGTCTTTGATAACACTAACTTGCCTCTTTAAAATTTTTGACCCACGTAATCTTCAAATTAAATCACAAATGTTAATTACCCTACTTTTAGGGATAATTGAAACATCGATGTTCACTGAGCATTAAAGGTATTTATAAGATGTATTATTAAGTAACATAATAAGTTTAAATGAGCTCGAGACCTTTCACCTCGTAGTAAGAGGGAGGCATGGACTTGCTTCTTTCTCCTAACCTATTGGATATCCCAGAGGTTTACTAAGCTTAATATACTTTTCTTAACAAAATCATCCTTAAATAAATAAGGACCCACCAAGATATGATCTAGGGTTGGGTAGATCACCAAAACCTTATTTTCCTGCCCCATATAAACTGCTCTCACATGCATTTTGAGTTTCAGGTTATGGAATGAGAAGACTTGCCAGGTACGCTTTTCAGTTTATTATACTGCATTTTCCTATGCTTTCCACACTGTGCTTACTTACCTGCATGTACGAACAAAAACACAAACTTGCATGCTAAAAAATGATGCCACCCTACATGAAAACTAAAACTATCAGGATAGTCACAAAACCAAAACCAAAACTAAAACTAAAATTAACCAAAATAAAATTCACCCCCATAACATTCAAAATATAAAACAACTCAAAATTTAATCACAAACATCATCTACAACTAAATTAAAACGTCTCTATCGGATGATCGGAAATCCCTCCAAGGAGGTAACCTACGGTTGCTAACGAGGCTTCCCACGGTCTAAATAAAATTATGAAACTCATTAAGTTGAGTTTAGTAAATTCATTTGGACTAAGTGAATCCAATAGAAAATAGTGGTGCCGGAACGAGGGAACTGTAGGATCCTAACCGGTGTTGCTCTAATAAACTTTAACATTCCACATAAAATTTAAAGATTTTCAACAATAGGGCCACCTGATTTGATTTCATAACTTGACACGCTAAAAAACTCAAACTCGTAACAGTAAGGAGCTTGGAGCTAGCATGGTGGGCAGCACGGCCATCTTCAACAGCAAAATCTGTCTTCCCCAGGTAAATCATTCCTTCCTTAGAAGTAAACAGCCAAGCCATAGGATTTTGAGGTTGCCTGCTTATGCAACATAAATCCTCACGTCAACTTTAGGCCGTTATACAGCTCTGTTGTATAATATAAGCCCTAACTCATTTTAGGACTCCGAGGTTGTCGTTTTTCATGACCTAAATCCTCACATCTTCCAGTCCATTTGTGTTATTGTTCCACACAAATGTAAGTCATAAATTAAATAAAATTGGCAGGATGAAACACCTAAATATTTCTCCTCAAAATTGAAGCCAAACAATAGGATAGCCCGGGAAGTCACCGAGGTTCTTCTCTTGATCCATGACACCAACTAGTTCTTCCTCCTTTGGATTCCAAAAACAAATTGATCCAAACTTAAGCCAATTCCATTTCACACTTCTCTGTCTGATCTCGTTGAACAATCCTTTCCTTTTGAAATTCTTGAAGATAATATTTTCCTGATTTTTATTGAAAGTTTTCTTAGGTGGCTTTGGTCATTTAAGATGTAATTAACTATAGGGGATTGGCCTTATAGGAAGCTTTTCCGAACCCAACTTAATATAAACCCTATTTAGTTCTCCATATTAAATAGGGGAAATTATCGGCAAATAAAATGGTTTCGCAGACCAAACGAACGTCATACATTTCTCAGTTTATTTGATCGAGCCTCATCCTCAAGCTTTGTGTTTATCATTCGGGATAGATATAAGATTTGAGGTATAGTGCTCTTTCATTTAAAATATTAAAAATATGGGGTCAGTTTGATTTTATATTATTCTAAATTTTAAAATGTCCTTCCGAAGCGGGCGGCAGGATTTCGATTCCGGTGACCGACAGCTTCTTACCGGCAACTCCCCCAAACCAAAAATAGCCTGACAGTCATATATTGAGCTAGAGGCCTCCTCTTTCGACATAATTTGAACCATTGGATTTCTTGCTTTGTCCTCTTTGTAATTACATGAAATTTTTATTTCTTATACTTGTCATTAATGGTTTGGCCAAATTATTAAAACTTTCTGAAAATAACTTCACACCCTTTTTGATCTCCACCAACCATTCCACTTTTCATCCAAGCTTTCTCACCTTGCCACCTCATTAATCCACCACCTCCTCCTTTATTGGCAGACCTACCCTAGTTGTGGCCCTCTCCATCTCATTCCTTTTTGTTTTACCCCTAAACTCTCATTAAACCCTCCTTAATCACTATCCTAAAGTTACTCCCTTTCTTATCAAGAAGAATTAAATCCAAAATTCTTTCCTTCTATTAAGGTTTCCCACTTCTCCAATAGCTAAAAACAATCAGATGCATTTTTAAANAAAAACCCAAAATTTTCTTGACTCTAATCCCTTAATCTTTTGAGACACTCATGTAGATGGGTCTCTAAACCCATTGGCCCTAGGCTAGGGTTTAGTTAAGACCAGTACATAAAGGACCTAAAATGTGGTTTCCATTGATCCATGGCTTATTTATGGTGGTTGGCTCCCCAACTCTACCAGAATGCCCAACTTAGTCGTTTGCCCCTAAACTCCCCCAAATTACCTAGATACCCTTGGGACCCTAAATTTGGCAAAAATTCCAAAATTTATCAAAAATACCCAAATTTGTTCAAAAGTCATTTCAAACCTTTTGAAAATACCCAAATTACCCAAAATCACTAAAAATTAGCAAATTACCAAAATACCCCTCCTTAGCCCAAAATTTTAAAAATTCCAAAGAATTTCAAAAAAATTTTCCAAATACTCGAAACATTTCCAATTTCATTTTTCTCAACTACCACATGACCTAATTTTGCTATTTTTACCATTTTGACTAAAACCCTAAAATTGCCTTTAAAAACCCAATCTCCCCAAATCCACTTCAAATGTCCATCAAATTGGTCCCCATTTCCCACAATTTCAATCCTAAACTCAAATTCACCTTTCATATGACCAATCTAAATGAATCTAAGCTCAATTGGCCCATATTTTGAGCCCAATTTTGATCCAAATTAAAAGCCCCAATTTTGGCCACATGACCTAATCTCACCAAATTAAACTCATAACACACTCAATTTGCCATAATTTATGTTGAAAAGTCTTCATAACATTACCATAGATCAAACTTGACCTTCAATTAGCCTTGGTGAAGCCTTAATTTCATTTAATTTTGACTTAAGTCCAAAAGCCCAAATTTTGCCCCAAATTGGCTATGCCTCCAAATTTCACCAAATTGATTGCCTTAAACCCAAAATTGGCACCCAATTTATGTTGAAAACTATTTATGATGTTCCTATTTACAATTTTCAATAATCAATTTGGACTTAGCCCAAGGCTAGCCCAATCTAGACCCTAGTCGAGCCCAACATTCCCAAAATGACCAAATCTCTAAAATCCTTCAAATTGACCCTCCAATTGAACTCAAAATCACTTCAACCCTTCACTAAAAATGTTCCTTTCAATCATATACATCAAATGCACGATTCAATTAGGCTTGAAATCATGGCTATTCTAACCCAAACCCAACCTATGACCATGTGCACTTAAATGGACCCATGACAAAATTTGACCAAATTAAACTCAACTTGACCAAATTAACTCCACCACAGCCAATCCTAGGACCCCTAGGACTGAGCCAAGGCCACCTAACCCAAGCTAAATGAGCTATGGACCAAGGTCCCAATAATTAAGGGGTGCCTTAATTTACCAAACCAAAGATATCCTTGCCAAAGCCTCCCACCAATTTAAGTTAATTGCTTTGACAGATTCTCCAGAGGTTCCTAAACTCCTAGCCACCACCCTCTTCCATGGCTGGCTGGCCTAGTCACTGGAGAAGCCAAAACCAAGGGCCACCCCTTCTTAAACTTCACACAATTTAAACCTAGAGACTAGCTCACCCAATTTAAATTTTAGAGCCCTTTTGCCCTCCACCTAAGCATCACATTGCACCCAAACATTGACCCTGACAGCAAGCCTTAAGCCCTTTTTATAAAATATCTCCTCCATGGCCATAGATGTAGTGCTAAAAATTTCTCAGAGAGAACCCTCTAAATTGCTCCTAGAGACTATTTGAGACCTCCTCAGCTTAAGCTAACCATTTTCCCACACTGATTCCCACTGTGAAAGCTCAATTTTGAGCTCAAACTTCTGCCAAAAACTAGGACAGAGCTTAATATACCTCCACAGTCCACCAAACTCAAATTAAACTTACCCACACTTTCACCACAGTGGAAGAAAAAGAAGCCCCATCAAATCCCCCTTCCACAGAGACCCTAGCATAGCTTTGGACCAACACTTGAAATTGAGCTTGGTCAAATTCATACCTAGCCCTTACACCACAGCAAGAGGCGTGCCAAGCACCTCTGATTGAAGCTTCCCTTCTTAGAGCAAAGGTATTAAACTCCCTCTCTTCCTTAGCCTATTTGATTCTCTATTTGATTTGGCTTAATTTCATGGCATCTTAACCATATAGATATATTCCTCTAGTATAGTTTAGCATTTAAAAAAAAATCATTCAATTTGGTTGAGAAATGAGGGAGATGGATGGTCCTCGGGCTAGGCCTTTGGGGACGATGACAGAGAGCCGTCTGATTGCCGTTTATCTCATGAATGGATGAGATCAAGCCGGACAGCGCTTCCTTGTGCGAACTGTGGGCCTAGTCACCATTGAGGTGGATGGCGGCGCCAAATAGGAGTGCGCTGCATGGAGCTTCGGAGCCTCCATAGGTTGACATGGCACCGCGTGTTTAAAAAGATAAAAAGGAAATTAAATAAATTAAAAAATGTCATTAAGCTTTGAAAATCCATATCTTGGTGTAGAAAAATCACAAAAATAAAATAAAAATACTCGCTTGCTCAGTGAATAGAGGAGAACAACGTGGAAATAATTTTAAGTCCATTTCATGTGTATTTCATTTTTAATAAATCAATTAGGGTTAGGAGTCTCTTAACACTCCATGCATGTAAGCATTTCACCATGGCTTGCAATTTTAACATGTTGTAACCACTGATAAGGGCAACATTTTTCCAAAGTCAGGAGAGACCTCTAGATAGAGATCCATATTTTTCAAGCTTATGTCTATTATTTGCATAAATTAATCATAATAATTAGCATGTTGTTTAAAAAATATAAGAAAATTTTGGTAAGTCTACTATGACCAGAGAATTATTTGAAAAATCTTTCATGAGCCAAGTCATTCAAAATGCACATAATCTTCACAAACCCTAAAACATAAAGATAATTAATTTTGGAAAATAAAAACATCAAAATGACTTGATTTTTGACCCCCACTATTGTTTAAGACTCAGAGAACTCAAAAAAATTTCAAAACATATTGAACTCATTTGATAACTCAAATTGTTTTTCTAAGTTAAATGATATTTTTGACACTACAATGATTTTTAATAATCAAAATATAACTCAAAAAATTATGAAAACTAGTTTTTAGAGTTCTCTGTGATAAGAAAGATTTTCTAAAAATAAAATAGTGTTTAAAATAAAAAACTTCATTTTTAGCCTATTTTGAAATATTTAAAATAATTAAAAAAATGATAAAAATCAGAAAAATAATAAAATTCAAGAAATATTCTAAATTGTTTTCTATGCATTTAAAAACAATTGAAATATTTTTTATGACTTTCTAAATGAAGATATTGAATTTTAAAGCTTAAAATATATTTTAAAAGCTAAAAATGGATTTTACCAAAATAATTCCAATAAATCAAAGAAAATAAAAAAAATGTAAAATTTGCTTCTCTAGGTTTTCTGACCTCAGGGAGATTTTCTAAAAACATAAAACTTAATTTTCAACTCTGAAAATATTTTGTAATTAATAAAATACTCTAGAAATTTAAAAAATTCTTAAAATTCAAATATAATTCAATAAATCATAAAACTTTGGTCCCAAAGCTTCTCTAGTCTAAGTTTACTTCTAGCAAAAATTTTATGGGATTAAACTTTGACTTGGTAAATTTATGGAATTTTCTTTGAAAAATCCTATTTTTGCATTAACATAAATATGTAAATTAAGTTAAATTTTAAAAAATCACATTTTCTCTTCTGATGCCTTAATTGACCCATGAGTAAGGTAAGATAAAAATTTCAAAGTCATTCGAATTAAATTTAATAAATTATGAAGTGACAGAGCCTTAGGGGCAAAAATGTAATTTTGGAAGTTTAGCCTTAATTAACATTTAGGCTTAATTCAAAGAGGGAAAAGGGTAACCTCTGATTTTAACTAACTCACTTGGATGATTGAAACCAAAAGGGGATTAATTGGTAGAAACCAATCTTACTTTTGTTAATTAAAGGATAAATTTGTAATTTCCTTAAATTATTAAAATTTGGAAGCCTAGTCAAATAAATGATCCTAGACTTAGAGGTATGACTTTACAAGTTAATAACTCACTAATTTAATACCCATATTTGAGGTTCAAATGATTTTCAAAAGTTTTAAAAATGAATCATCATCACTTAAAATTTTATTTACTTTCAAAACTAACTAAGACATCTTCCAAAATCTTAAGGGCTTAGTAGTGACCTAGGATAAATCAAATATGATTAAATGAGGATTAGAAATTGTGAACATAGCTAAAATTGACACCTTTGGAACACTACAAACCCAAATTAAAATTGGCGAAACGTCTTTGATAACACTAACTTGCCTCTTTAAGGGTTTTGACCCACATAATCTTCAAATTAAATCACAAATGGTAATTACCCTACTCATAGGGATAATTGAAACATCGATGCTCACTGAGCATTAAAGGTATTTATAGGATGTATTATTAAGCAACATAATAAGTTTAAATGAGGCTCGAACCTTTCACCTCGTTGTAAGAGGGAGGCATGGACTTGCTTCTTTCTCCTAACCTATTGGATATCCAAGAGGTTTACTAAGCTTAATGTGTTTTTCTTAATAAAATCATCCTTAAATAAAATAAGGACCCACCAAGATATGATCTAGGGTTGGGTAGATCACCAAAACCTTATTTTCCTACCACATATAAACTGCTCTCAAATGCATTTTGACTTTCAGGTTGTGGAACGAGAAGACTTGCCAGGTACGCTTTTCAGTTTATTATACTGCATTTTCTTATGCTTTCCACACTGTGCTTACTTACTTGCATGTACGAACAAAAACACAAACTTGCATGCTAAACAACGATGCCACCCTGCATGAAAACTAAAACTATCAGGATAGTCACAAAACCAAAACCAAAACTAAAACTAAAATAAAATTCACCCCCATAACATTCAAAATATAAAATGACTCAAAATTTAATCACAAACATCACACAAAACTACAGCTACAACTAAATTAAGACGTCTCTATCAGATGATCAGAAATACCTCCAAGGAGGTAACCTACGGTTGCTAACTAGGCTTCCCACGGTCTAAATAAAATTTTGAAACTCATTAAGTTGAGTTTAGTAAATTCATTTGGACTAAGTGAATTCAATAGAAAATAGTGGTGCCAGAACGAGGGAACCGTAGGATCCTAACCGGTGTTGCTCTAATCAACTTTAACATTCCACATAAAATTTAAATAACTTCAAACATAGGGCCACCTGATTTGACTTCATAACATGACACGCTAAAAAACTCAAAACTCGTAACGGTAAGGAGCTTGGAGCTAGAAGTGGGCAGCACGACCATCTTCAACAGTAAAATCCATCTTCCCTAGGTAAATCATTCCTTCCTTAGAATTAAACAGCCAAGCCATAGGATTTCGAGGTTGTCTGCTTATGCAACATAAATCCTCACGTCAGCTTTAGGCCTTTATACAACTCTGCTGTATAATATAAGCCCTAACTCATTTTAGGACTCTGAGGTTATCGTTCTTCATGACCTAAATCCTCACATCTTCCAGGCCATTTGTGTGATTGTTTCACAAAAATGTAAGTCATAAATTAAATAAAATTGGCAGGATGAAACACCTAAATATTTCTCCTCAAAATTGAAGCCAAATAATAGGATAGACCGGGAAGTCACCAAGGTTCTTCTCTTGATCCATGACACCGCCTAGTTCTTCCTCCTTTGGATTCCAAAAACAAAATGATCCAAACTTAAGCCAATTCCATTTCACACTTCTCTATCTGATCTCGTTGAACAATCCTTTCCTTTTGAAATTCATGAAGATAATATTTTCCTGATTTTCATTGAAAGTTTTCTTAGGTGGCTTTGGTCATTTAAGATGTAATTAACTATAGGGGATCGGCCTTATAGGAACCTTTTCCAAACCCAACTTAATATAAACCCTATTTAGTTCTCCATATTAAATAGGGAAAATTATCGGCATATAAAACGGTTTCACAGACCAAATAAACGTCATACATTTCTCAGTTTATTTGATCGAGCCTCATCCTCAAGCCTTGTGTTTATCATTCGGGATAGATACATGATTTGAGGTATAGTGCTCTTTAATTTAAAATATTAAAAATATGGGGTCAGTTTGATTTTATATTTTTCTAAATTTTAAAATGTCCTTCCGAAGCAGGCGGTAGGATTTTGATTCCGGTGACCGACAGCTTCTTACGGGCTACTCCCCCAAACCAAAAATAGCCCGACAGTCATATATTGAGCTAGAGGCCTCCTCTTTCAACATAATTTGAACCATTGGATTTCTTGCTTTGTCCTCTTTGTAATTACATGAAATTTTAATTTCTTATACTTGTCATTAATGGTTTGGCCAAATTATTAAAACTTTCTGAAAATAACTTCACACCCTTTTTGATCTCCACCAACCATTCCACTTTTCATCCAAGCTTTCTCACCTTGCCACCTTATTAATCCACCACCTCCTCCTTTATTGGCAGACTTACCCTAGTAGTGGCCCTCTCCATCTCATTCCTTTTTCTTTTACCCCTAAACTCTCATTAAACCCTCCTTAATAACTATCCTAAAGTTACTCCCTTTCTTATCAAGAAGAATTAAGTCCAAAATTCTTTCCTTCTATTAAGGTTTCCCACTTCTCCAATAGCTAAAAACAATCAGATGCAATTTTAAATTTTTAAATCCAAAGCCCCTTCCCTCAATGAAAACTGAAACTCTCCTCCTCCACAAGAACCTAGTAGGAAAGTTCTTTCTTCTCTTTAATGTGGGGTTGATTTAATGTGTTAATTTTGCAAATATCTTTCAATATTACAATATACACATGATAGATACAATAGTAAATATGCAAATTAATCCCAACAAAAATAACTTTAATGAAAATAGTTTTATCTTTTAAAAATTTTTAAACTACCAAATCCCCTAAAATTAACGAAAGTATACATATCGCTCAAGTAATAAAAGGCTCTAGTGAAGTCCTAGATATCGATCTTATAGAGAATTTGGAAATGCCTATTAGTAAACTGTTAAGCTTATAATATAAACTACAATTATAAACTACAAAAGTGAAATGCTAAATTTGAATATAAAGTAAAAGAGTTAATGTTAAATAAAATGCAGTAAAAAGATAAATTTAATTGAACTAATTGCTAAACTTTCAAAAGTAAAATTACAAAAACTAAACAACATTTTTGTGATGAAGAGTTCAAATTTAAGAAAGCATCCTTCCCCTTTACAACGAGTATATGGATTGTAAAGAGATTAAAATCATATAAAAATATATATATTTAAATTATTTTGTGTCAAATAGGAGCGATCCTATTCTTTACCCTCTTACGAGTGCATAAAGAATATTGACTAATTCAGAGTTTGGTCCCTAATTATGTGGTTAGGCTTGGAGGATACCGGCTACCACTCTAGAGCTTCTACTACTCCCTCACATGAGGGCTAACAATCTCACATCAGTTTCAAATCTGCTGGACCAGATTAGGGATTTTAATTTATCACCTTATGATCTCCAATTCTGCATCAAACAAATTTTATTTCCCCATTTATTTGCACTTAACTCCATGGATGACATCCTCTCCCATGAAATATAATGTGACTCTCACCTTGTTGTAGAAATTATAGTCCTTTCANCGAAGAGTTCAAATTTAAGAAAGTATCGTTCCCTTTTACAATGAGTATATGGACTGTAAAGAGATTAAAATCATTTAAAAATATATATATATATAAATTATTTTGTGTCAAATATGAGCAATCCTATTCTTTACCCTCTTACAAGTGCTTAAAGAATATTGACTAATTCAGAGTTTTGTCCCTAAATCAGTGGTTAGGTTGGGAGGATACCGGCTGCCACTCTAGAGCTCCTACTACTCCCTCACATGAGGGCTAACAATCTCACATCAGTTTCAAATCTGCTGGACCAGATTGGGGATTTTAATTTATCACCTTATGATCTCCAATTCTGCATCAAACA
Organism: Phalaenopsis hybrid cultivar; assembly: GCA_002079205.1. Classification (NCBI taxonomy): domain Eukaryota; kingdom Viridiplantae; phylum Streptophyta; class Magnoliopsida; order Asparagales; family Orchidaceae; genus Phalaenopsis; species Phalaenopsis hybrid cultivar. Next base: position 263,470 of record JXCR01079572.1, read on the forward strand.
AATTTTATTTCCCTATTTATTTGCACTTAAATCCATGGATGACATCCTCTCCCATGAAATATAATGTGACTCTCACCTTGTTGTAGAAATTATAGCCCTTTTAGAACATATGTTTCTCAACATTATTTAGCAATTCAATTGGCAAGATAGAAAAGTAAATGAAGATTGGAATTCAAATCATCACAAATTATTTACATTTAAAGTCATATAAAACAAAATCAATTCTTCACAAAATCATAACTCAAAGTAGGGAGAAGGATAAAGAAGACTGCTCAGAATTCATGAGAAGAATACGACGAAACATGTAATTTCATATATAAAAATAAGTTTACAAAATAAAAGAAATAAGAGACACAACTTATCTCACAATCCTTCCCAAGAAAATCCATAGAAGTTCTTTTCAAGCCTTTCTCTTTTTATAAGAACTCTCAATTCTCTCTTAGAAGTGTAATGAAGAAGAAATCTCTCACCTTCCCTCTCCTTAACCCTAGAAGAAAATCTCCAAGCCCTTGACTTTCTCTCTCTATCTCTTCCTCTTGCCTTTCATGATTGAAGAAAATCTCCAAGCCCTTGACTTTCTCTCTCTCTATCTTTAACTTTTTTGCCCCAAACACGCCACACCAAGAAAATATCCAACCCATTGACTCTCTCTCTCTCTCTCTCTCTTTTGCCCCCCTTTTACGCCACACCCTTCACTTCACAAAATCTCTCTTTTAATAAAGGTTGCCTTCCTCCGAAAAGAATTCAAAACTCCCTTCAAAATTCTTTCCAAAAGTCAAACCTTTTAAATTTAAAAGACATGTCCATTGATCAAAAAGACATATCCCTTCATAAAAGAACCTTCTAAAGTGTCTAGATACATNAAAGTCCATAGAAGTTCTCTTCAAGCCTTTCTCTTTTTATAAGAACTCTCAATTCTCTCTTAGAAGTGTAATGAAGAAGAAATCTCTCAACTTCCCTCTCCTCTTACAATGCTTGAAGAAAATATCCAACCCATTGACTCTCTCTCTCTCTCTCTCTCTTTCGCCCCCCTTTTACGCCACACCCTTCACTTCACAAAATCTCTCTTTTAATAAAGGCTGCCTTCCTCCAAAAAGAATTCAAAACTCCCTCCAAAATTTTATCCAAAAGTCAAACCTTTTAAAATTAAAAGACATGTCCATTGATCAAAAAGACATATCCCTTCATAAAAGAACCTTCTAAAGTGTCTAAATACATTTAATCACTCTAAGGGGTGTCTAGAATAAGTGTCCCTTTGAAAATTTGTGCAAAATTTGTCTCGAATCATCTTAATCCGCAAAAATTCATCTCTGGCGCATCTGGCGCCAACTTGCTTANGATACATTGAATCACTCAAAATGGTGTCTAGAATAAGTGTCTCTTTGAAAATTCGTGCAAAATTTGTCTCGAATCATCTTAATCCGCAAAAATTCATCTCTGGCGCATCTGGCGCCAACTTGCTTACGTCCATGCAGTCCAGGGATTTGATACTTCTCATGCCAAATCTGGCGCATCTGGTGCCAGCTTTTTGTTAGATGGAACTTCTTGTGCCAATTTAGTGCATTTGGTGCCAACTCTCTATTAAATGACTCTTTTGGCGCCAATCTGGCACATTAGGCGCCAAAATTCCCAAAATTCTCTGTTTTGGCTCCAAATTTAATCTTTATTGCTACTTTTTCTCGAAATACCTACAATTAATATANACTATTAAATGAATCTTTTGGCGCCAATCTGGCACATCAGGCGCCAAAATTCTCAAAATTCTCTGTTTTGGCTCCAAATTTAATCTTTATTGCTACTTTTTCTCGAAATACCTACAATTAATATACCTACAACAAAAAACATAAAAATACCCTTCTTTAAAGTGCAATATCACCAAAAATAAGCATAAAATGTATACTTAAAACAACATGTTATTTTGATGTATCAAAATTCACCAAACTTAAATGTTACTTGTTCTCAAGTGACACTTTTACTACATAAAAGCATATGACTTAGGATAGAGATTAACTTACAACTCTTATACTTTTGTTTAATAAATTAAATAGTAATATTTAAGAAAAATCTTTAATAACTTAGATTCAAACTCTAAGTCTAAGAGTACTTAGTAATAAAATTTAAGATTTCTGAATCTCTATTCATTTCAAGAAAAATTACAATTTGTCATATTAATGATATTTAGAACATTCATATGAAAAACAACTTCATGAAAACTTTATCAGTAATNAAAATAGAAATATTTAAGAAAAATATTTAATAACTTAGATTCAAACTCTAAGTCTAAGAGTACTTAGTAATAAAATTTAAGATTTATGAATCTCTATTCATTTCAAGAAAAAATACAATTTGTCATATTAATGATATTTAGAACATTCATATGAAAAACAACTTCATGAAAACTTTATCAGTAATGCTACTAATACTTCAAAACAAGTTTAGAAAATGTAATAAAGCCTTTTCCTTAAGTTGATTCAAGTAAAGCCAATTTTTGATTAGGCATCTCCTCAAGCTTCTCCTCACTCATTTTTCTTTTCTTTTCTTTTTTTTTCCCTTTTTCTTTTTTTTTTCTTTTTCTTTTAGGATCTTTTCAAGCCTTTCTATTCTTTTCTTTTTATTTTTCAAAAGAGGATTNTCCTTTTTTTTCTTTTTCTTTTAGGATCTTTTCAAGCCTTTCTATTCTTTTCTTTTTATTTTTCAAAAGAGGATTACTATATCTAAATAGTCTTTAATAATTTTGAACTTCACTATCCTCTTCTTAAAGTAAAAAATCCTTACATTTATTTACTTTATAAATTCATATTAGTTTAGGATTTTTCATAAATTTTCATTCTTTTCATCCTTGATGAAACTATAAAATTTTTAATACTTCAAAAATATAATTTTGTTTACTTTAAATAGAAAAACATAATCTTATCTTTTAATACCAAATATCTTTAACTTAAAAATTGACCTTCATTATTAAAAACTTTTACCTAAATTTACCATAGTATTCNCTTTCATTCTTTTCATCCTTGATGAAACTATAAAATTTTTAATACTTCAAAAATACAATTTCATTTACCTTAAATAGAAAAACATAGTCTTATCTTTTATTACCAAATATCTTTAACTTAAAAATTGACCATCATTATTAAAAACTTTTACCTAAATTTACCATAGTATTCATAAACATAAGTATAGTCATTTAAAGTCAAACCATAATATCCCATGTCATTTTAAATAAATTTAAAACTATAGTTAATTGAGGACAAATAAAATTTAGTTTACTTCCTTTTAAAAGAAATTTTTCTTTCCCCCAAACTTAGGGTTTTAAGTAATTTAAAATTGTTTTAGTAATAAATGTAGTAGGTGAAAGAAAATAGTAAATGCATAAAAATAAAAACTAACTTGTAGAGGATTCTGAGTATGAAACTGGGCTCTATTAGACTGCAGACACTAACTTTAAAAATACATACAGGCTTTAAAGAATTAAATAAAACATAATATATTTTAAAGAATTTGCTGAAAATTAGAAATAAAACCAAAAACTGAAAATACTAAAAATGCACAAAAATTAAAAATCTATTTTTACTACTATAATTTAGGTCCACAACACAAAATGAAAGTTTTTACCACATTTTTTTTAAATGACATCAACTAACAACATAATAAAAAATAACAAAAAAAAAAAAAACTAAACTCCTAAGAATATCAGTCCTCATCACCTTCCTCCTCCTCATCTTCTTTTCTTCTTCATGAATAGCAACATAAGGAGTGAATATGAGGCAAGTTTAAAATTCTACATTGTATTCACCCTTAAGTTATCTAACCATAGCTTCCTCAAAAGTTATATCATGTTGAACTCTACTCTGCTTATTCTCATCATTATAAGAATTTCGTGCTCAAATTTCTCCAATATGATTCTGCATATTAACTATATCCACTATTGAATCATACGCTATTCCATAATATTTTCAAGTAAAGCAGAGCAAGATGTAGAGGGTCTATCAATACCTCCACTCCAAGACTCAACAAATGATTCTACTCATTCAACTGTATGCTTCCGAATAAGATTTTGTGGCTACAACCTTTCCTCATTTCTATGGGACTCTACTTTTGATTGCTCACATAAAGTGAAAATCAGGGCAGGGTAACCTAATCCATTGTTGTAGCACTACTAGCTATAATCCAAGAATGATGAATTATGAGAGCACTAACATCTAATTCCTTCATTTTCTGAATGCAGAAATTTAGCACAGCTATATCCTTCGTTACTTTGCTTAGATGATTTGTTGACGGTAATTTAGCAGAGATTAAGTGGTGCCATACTTTTGTTTGAATAGTCATCATGGAAGCGAAGAAGTTAACTTTCTTATTATTTTTAATCTTCTATTCTCCTCTTCCATCCATCAAAAAAGCAATCACTTCATCCAATGATGAATCAGTCATCAAGAGTATAAAGTATTCACAATGAAATACATTTGTCAACCCATAAAAAGCATTGATCCCTTCTCATGAAAATTCAACTTTCTTACCTCTCACAAGGATGTGATCGTCAATGATAAACCTCAATTTGGCATAAAAATCCCAAATCATAGACACAATCGCTACTGCATTGAAGTAACAAAACCTTTCCTAATTTTTAGTGGAGATCAACCTCTCGATCTCGCCACTCGGGCTAGCAAATACCTGTTCTTGGATCTAATTTTTTGATTCCATTTGAGTGTTATAAAAATGTTGGGCTTTGAAATTGATAAATTATCTTACGTTAAAATCATATATCTGCTTTCCTTTCTTTACTTGTGGAGACATTAGAATTTCTATGAAAATCCAAATAAATTACAAATAAATTACAAAATAAAAAATCGAACTCCCCAAGTAGGATTATTTGGTAAGAAAATTTTTACCATGAGTTTTCTTCTTACATTTCCATAAAAAATCTAAAATTTTGGATCTTCCGTAATGCAAGAAAAATCCATGGTGAAAATTAAAAATTTCAAGGTTAAAGTGAAGCTCTTACTAAGAGAAGATGAAATATAAGATCGTTGGCCTCCGAAATCGTCTCTAACATGCATAATGTGAAGCCCTAGGTCACGATTTAGAGATAGGAGATGACCCAAGCAGTATAAATGGAGTTTTACTGTGCGATTTTGCTATTTTTTAAGCAATCTGGCATTTTTCGAGAATTTGGTGCTTCTAGCGCCAAATCTTGCACATCATGCGTCAACTCTTTGTAAACTGGTGCTTCATGCGCCAATTTGGTACATTTGGAGCCAATGACTTAATTATTCCACATTTCATTTTTTGTGGAAATCTGCTACGTACCTCTTTATGTCCTCCTCTAATTAACTCAAATGAACATTTATAATCATAATTTAAACATTACTTTAACACAAAACATTCACAAACAACACAAACTTACTTTTATATATAACATTTATGCTATTATAAACTAACATTTCTCAAGTCAACAAACATCTACTTTAGTGTCCAAAGCAAACCAAAACATCGTAACGCTGAAATCTAAACATCAAAATACTAAACACAGACATAAATAAGTTTAACAATAAAATTAGATGAAATCCAACATAATATATTAACAAAAGAAGAAATACTAAACAAAATTTTTCATGCATAAGTTAAGTTTAAAAATCTTCTTCACTCGCATCCTTCAGGATATCTCTCATGGATTTATAGTGCACATACAAGTAGTAGAAGAGTCGATAAGGAAATTCAACAGTTGAATCTTCCCCAATCCAAGCATGTTTCTTCAAAATAGGTACCAAACCATCTTCAATATGACCATTATGTTCAAAATGTTCCTTTAGTCTCCAATCCAGATGATCCAACATTTCAAAAACATTCACAATTGCATGCATAAGGTTCTGTACCTCTTTTTCTATCTTCTTAGTCCTTTTCAAAAGTACATTCGAATTGAAGTAAGGCTGAATAGGTGATGAATTCTAGGATGATTGATTCATCAGTACATTCATATCATTCTCATCTCCAATTCCAATACAATTACAACTTCTCAATCCATCAGCTTCCAAGAAAGAAGTACTTTCTCCCAACTCTCATAAGGTACTTGCGATTTACTGCTTAGTAGGAAAATAATTGATGGATGCCTTAATCAAGTTATGTATCCATTGACAATCAAACCCAAAATGGATTCCAAAATTATTGCTCTAATATCAATAAGTTTTCTAGTTTGAATACAGTAGTTTAGAATATCACTCTCCTTAGTTAGCTTGCTGATTTTTATAGTGGGAAGTAATTTTGATGCAATAATGAAATGTCACGCCTTAGAGCTGGATTTAACAATGAAGAAGGAAAACTTACATTTCCATCATCTCTGGCCTCCCAATTTGCATCTTCATCTGTAANTGTGGGAAGTAATTTTGATGCAATAATGAAATGTCATGCCTTAGAGCTAGATTTAACAATGAAGAAGGAAAACTTACATTTCCATCATCTCTGGCCTCCCAATTTGCATCTTCATCTGTAAGGTATCAATATAGTTCATTCATATTATCTCTCGTAGGGGAAATTTACATAGTGGAAAATAGGCACATTTTCAATATTAAAATCTCATTTATTCTTGAAGGAGTGAATTAGACAAACCTGCCTCACACATAGATAATTCCTTGGTTGATTCCATGAAGATTTGCATAAAACTCTATCTCCACAGAGACAACTACAGTGGCAGTAGTNAAAAATCTCATTTAATCTTGAAGGAGTGAGTTAGACAAACGTGCCTCACACATAGACAATTCCTTGGTTGATTCCATGAAGATTTGCATAAAACTCTATCTCCACAGAGACAACTACAGTGGCAGTAGTGTAGCAAAGCACTTCCCAGTGTCTCTGTGCAATATTTTTTTCTACTCAAGTATCCAGTTAGTTAAATGCTCGATTCATAAACCTTCTTTCTCTGTTTAGCCTCTTCTTCACAAGAATAGATCATGTAACTTCTGCGAATCAAAATTGACAAACTTTCTCATGTTGAAAATTTCAAATCTAACGATATTTTTAGAGTGGGACGCCATTGGAACTGAAAAATAGTGACTCTTCCCTCATTTCCCACCCTAAAATTGACTTTGGAATCAGTTTTTGGGAGTTATAAAGAGAAAAACCCACCAAAACCTGCCAAAAATTGCCATTTCAAACTTTTTAAGTCATTTTTGTTGCAGCGGCGCTTCATGCACCGATTCTAGCACATCATGCATTAACTCTTTGGAATATGGTGCATCAGGTGCCAATCTGACGCATCATGTGCCAATTTTAAAAGTTTTGCCATTTTTATTTTGATCCAATAAAATCTCAATTTTTTCATATAATTGGATAAATAAAGGTGCTTTTATATATTTTCTCAATATCAAATTTCTCAAATACACGAAATCTATAGAAGCACAAATGTATTAATATATGTAAAATATTTTGAACAATAACATAAAAATAAAATAAACAATGATAAATATGGGTTGCCTCCCACAAAATGCTTGATTTAATGTCATCAGCCCGACATTCCCAGTCTTTATTCGGGGTGACCCAACATCACAGACTCTTTAAAAACTGGTCTTTGACCATAAAAATATGGTTTGAATCTATGCCCAATCACTTTAAATGCCTTTCCAGTCTTGGGATCTTCGATATTTATAGCTCCATAGGGACAGACTTTTATAATTCTGAACAGCCCTTTCTACTAGCAAATAATTTCAATATTATACTGTATAAAAAAACTTCCTGTCCAGGCTCAAATTCGTTTTTTTATTATATTTCAATCATGCCATTCTTTCTTTCTTTCCTTATAAAACTGAGAATTATTATAAGATTCATTTCTAATTTCTTCAAGCTCATTCAGTTGCAGTAATCTTTTCTCACCAGCATCTTTCAAATTGAAATTGAATTCCTTAATAGCTCAATAAGCTTTACGCTCCAATTCTACTGGCAAGTGATAAGTCTTCCTAAATATTAATATAAATAAAGAAATTCCTATAGGTATCTTATAAGTTGTCCCGTATGCTTATAATGCAGTATCTAATCTAGCAAACCAATCCATTTTATTAGGATTCATATTTTTTTTCAAAATTCTTTTAATTTCACAATAAGATACTTCTACCAAACCATTAGTTTTGGGATGATAAGCAGTTGCAATTTTATGCATTATATTATATTTTTCCACCAATCTTGTAATTGTTGCATTCCTAAAATGATATCATCCATAAGTAATGATTACTCTTGGCATTCCACATCTTGTAAAATTATTTTTAATTAAAAATTTTGAAATACTCCGAGAATCACATCGAGGTAAAGTGATTGCTTCTATTCATTTTGAAAGATAAACCACTACAATAAATATATAAACATTTCTAAATGAAGGTATAAATGGCGCCATAAAATCCAATCCCCATGCATCAAAAATTTCAATTTCTAAATTAAAATTTAGAGACATTTCATTTCTTTGNTGCCATAAAATCCAATCCCCATGCATAAAAAATTTCAATTTCTAAATTAAAATTTAGAGACATTTCATTTCTTTGTAAAATATTACCTAATCTCTAACACCAGTCACATGTATATATATATATATATTAACATCTCTAGATAGAGTAGGCCAGTAAAATTCAGATTGCAAAATTTTATGAATAGTTCTATCATTTCCAAAATGACCTCCAAATTCATAATCATGACATTTTTAGATAATTTATTGAATTTTATTGTAAGGCATACATCGTCTCATTACTAAATTTTGGCATTATTTATACAAATCAGGGTCATCCCAAATATAAGATTTTTCATCATGAATGAATTTCTTTCCCTGTTGNGGATAATTTATTGAATTTTATTGTACGGCGTACATCGTCTCATTACTAAATTTTTGCATTATTTATACAAATCAGGGTCATCCCAAATATAAGATTTTTCATCATGAATGAATTTCTTTCCCTGTTGTTTTGTTAGTCCATATGGTAAAATACCACTAACAATATAATTTACAATATCATCATACCATGGTATTTCCCATCCTTTTATAGCTTAAAGTTGTTCATCATAAAAAGTTTCATTAATTTCTTTTTCTAATCAAGCATTTCTTCCTGTTCTAACCTAGATAGATGATCAATAATTTGATTATCAGTCCCTCTCTTATCGACTACTACAGAATCAAACTCTTACTTCAAAAGTACCCATCTAATTAATCTTGGTTTCACATCCTTCTTTTGCAGTAAATATTTAATAGCAGAGTGGTTAGTATGTACAACACATTTACCTCCAATCAGATATGACCTAAACTTATCAAAAGGATAAACAATGGCTATTAACTCTCTTTCAATGGTGATATAGTTAATTTGAGCATCATTAAGAGTCTTACTAGCATAGTATATGACTTTAAAAATCTTATCATAGTATTGCCCTAATACAACTCCAATTGCATAATCACTTTCATCAAACATTAATTCAAAAGGTTTCTCCCAATTAAGTGANAATTTTATAGCTGAGTGGTTAGTATGTACAACACATTACCTCCAATCAGATATGACCTAAGCTTATCAAAAGGATAAACAACGGCTATTAACTCTCTTTCAATGGTGATATAGTTAATTTGAGCATCATTAAGAGTCTTACTAGCCTAGTATATGACTTTAAAAAGCTTATCATAATATTACCCTAATACAACTCCAATTGCATAATCACTTTCATCAAACATTAATTCAAAAGGTTTCTCCCAATTAAGTGAAGTAATTATAGGAGCAGTGATCAATTTTTCCTTTAAAGTATCAAAGGCTTTAAGTCAATCTTGGTTAAAAGCAAATTTTGTATCCTTTTCCAGAAGTTAACATAAAGGATTTGTAATTTTTGAAAAATGCTTAATATATCGCCTGTAAAATCCATTATGTCCTAAAAAGCTCCTAACTCCTCTTACAGTAGTAGGTGAAGGTATTTTTATATAAGATTAATTTTTGTGGGATCTACTTCCATGCCATTTTCTGAAATTTTATGCCCAAGTACAATTCCTCGTGCAGCCATAAATTGACATTTTTTCCAGTTTAATACAAGATTAGTCTTTTCACATCATTCAAGAACTTTCTCTAAGTGATTTATACATATTTTAATTGAAGTTCCAAATACAAAAAAATCTTCCATAAAGTCTTCAATCCCTTTTTCAATTAAATCACTAAAAATTGACATCATGCATCTTTAAAATGTTACAGGTAGTTCACATAATCCAAAGGGCATTCGCTGAAAAATAAAAGTTCTATAAGGACTAGTAAAAGTTGTTTTATATTGATCCTCTGGAGCAATATGCCTTTGATGATAACCGATATAACCATCTAGAAAATAAAAATATTTGTGCTTGGTCAGCCTATCCAACATTTGATCCAAAAAGGGTAAAGGAAAATGATCCTTTCGGGTGACATAATTTAATTTTCTATAATTTGAGCAGGTCCGCCATCCAGAGACTTATCTTGTGGTATTAGTTCATTATTCTCATTTTTCACTACAACACACCTCCTTTCTTTGGAACAAAATGAATTGGACTCAATCATATACTGTCTGAAATAAGATATATTAATCCAACATTTAAACATTTTAAAATCTCTTTCTTAACAACTTTTTTTATCATAGGATTCATTCTCCTTTATGGATCAGCTCTTGGTTCATGTTGATCCTCCAATAAAATTCTATGCATATAAATTGAAGGACTGATTCCTTTAATATCAGCTAATTTTCATCCAAAGGCTTTCTTATATCTTCTCAAAGTTTCCAATAACTATTATTCTTGCGGTATCAATTAATTATGAGGATACTATAACAGGTAATGTAGATAAATCTCCTAAAAATGCATACTTAAAAATTGTAGGATGTGTTTTTAGTTCTAGTTCAGGTGATTTCTCAATAGATGAAATCGAATTCTTATTACTTTCTATAGAGTCTAACATTTAAAATTTTGCCTGAACATAATCCAAATCTTCATTACTCACTTCTGCAGATTCATCTTGACTTTTATCCTCATTTTTATTTTCCAAATATTCCTTTTCAAATTTTTTTTCGAAGGTCTTCTTGAGAAATTCATGGTTTAAATATTCATTAATATCCATTCTGAAGCATTCAATCTCTTACTACTTTATAGGGTATCTCATAGATTTTGCAATATTAAATGTAACCTCTTGATCACTAACTCTCATAGTTAGTTCTCCTTTCTGCCATCTATTAAAGCTCTTACAAGGGCAAGGAATGGTCTTCCTAAAATGATAGGAATTTCTTTATCTTTCTTCATATCTAATACAATGAAATCCACAAGAAAGATAAATTTATCTACTTTTACCTAAACATCTTCTATAATTCCTTTAGGATATATAATTGAATGATTAGCTAAATAAAGAGTTACAGTTGTAGGGGAAATATCTCATAAGCCCAACCTTCTAACAATTAATAAAGGCATAAGATTATTGTTGGCTCCTAAATCACATAAAGCTTTTCAAAAAAAATTTTCTCCAATAGCACAAGAAATAGTAAAACTTCATGGATCTTTAAGTTTTTCAGGAAGCTTCTTCTGAATTATAACACTACACTCGTCACTAAGTGCAACAGTCTCATTATCTACAAATTTCCTTTTCTTATTAAGTATATCCTTCACGAACTTCACATAGCTTGAAATTTTTTCCAAGGCTTCAATAAATAGAATGTTTATTGTTAATTTACTCAATATCTCCAGAAATTTTGAAAATTGTTTATCTCTATTTTTCTTCTTTAATCTTTGAGGAAAAGAAGGTGGTGATCTTTCTATAGTGATTTTCAATGGTTTAATTGGTTATTCTGACTCAAAATGAGAATCTTCACAAGATTTTTCATTTTCTACCTCATTTATTTAAACTTCAACTTCCACTTCTTTTTGAACTCTATTTTTCAATTATTTTCCGCTTCTCAGTTGAATAGCCTTAATTTGCTCTTTGTTCTAAACATTAGGATTTACTTCAACACTACTAGGCAATGTTCCTAGATGACTTTTTCTAAGTGCAGTAGCAATACATCCCAATTGATTTTTCATGTTTCTAGTTGTGGCTTGTTGACTTGGTAATAAGCTTCTCATTGGCGATATCAATTCTACCATAGACAACCTTTCCTCCTTACTCTGTAAATTATTAAAGCCTGGAGGGTAATAAGGTTTTTAAGTTGGATTTCCATGATTGTTGGAGTTTCCCAATGGGTTTGTAGTGTTGTTTCCCCATTGCATATTTGTAGCATTAGGGTTATTGTTACTTAAACTAAAATTTGGATGATTCTTCCAACCAAGCTTATAATAATTGGCTTAAGGATTATTAGAATGATTATTTATTGCATTTAAGGTCTCATAAGAAGATTGAGATTCTATCATTTGTCCTAATGATTTTTCATTAAGAACAGGTGATGTCAGAGAATAATTCATTCCATATTGATCTATCTTATTTAATATAATAGCTGTTTGGGTAGCTAACATAAATATTGCATCAGAATCATGAATACTAGCTACTCTTTTTGGATATACCCTTTCAATGGACCAATGAAAATTATTAGTAGTCATCTCTTCTATTAAAGAATATACTTTATCGAACGGTTTTCACATTAACGATCTACCAGCAATAGCAAAAATTATCGATCTAAGAGATCCAACTAATCAATTATAAAAATTTTGAATTATTAACCAATCTGACAATGCATGGTGTGGATAATTCTTAAGGAGACCTTTAATTTTTCCCAGGTCTCATAAATTGATCCTCCTTGAAACTAACAAAAATAGGTCATATCGTTTTTAGGCATAGCAGTTTTTGAAGGTGGGAAATATTTAGAAAAAATTTTTTGTGATAAGTCTCCCCAAGTTCAGATAGATTCAGGTGCTAACGAGTTTAAAACCATCTTAGCTTTATCACTTAGTGAACAAGGAAAAAAATCTTAGTTTGATGTCATCATTCAACACTCCATATTTAAATGTAGCACAAGATTCTAAAAAACAAGCAAGGTGTAAATTAGGATCTTCAGTTAGTTTTCCCCCAAACTGATTGTTTTGTATCATTTGGATAATAACAGGTTTAAACTCAAATGAATTGGCAGCTACTACAGAGTTTTCTATACTCAAATAAATTTCATCTATTGTAGGATTAACATATTCTCTTAAAGGTCTCTGATGATGTTCATTTTCATTTACAACATTTCTCAAATTGCAATCCATTTTGCTAATATGATCTATCTCTTTTTGTTATTTTTGAATTTTTCTAATAGTTCTTTCTAACTCAGGATCGTAAGATATTAAATCTTAAAATCTTACACTATGCATAAAAAAACACAAAAAGTAATTAAAATAAAAAAAAACACACTAAAATATGAAAATATTCAAACTAAACTACAAACACTCCTTTTTTTATAAGTTTTAAAATGAAAATAATTCAAATTATAAAATATCTTACTACTACTTTTTGTTACGTCCACAACACTAGTGACAAAAACTTGATTTGCAAATATCTTTCAATGTTACAATATACACACGATAGATACAATAGTAAATATGCAAATTAATCCCAAAAAAAAAATAATTTTATTGAAAATTGTTTGATCTTTTAAAAATCTTTAAACTCCTAAATCCCTTAAATTAACGCAAGTATATGCATCACTCAAGTAATAAAGGGCTCTAATGGAGTCCTAGATATTGATCCCACATGGAAGTTAGAAAGTCCTATTNCACGCTAAAATATGAAAATATTCAATCTAAACTACAAACACTCCTTTTTTTATAAGTTTTAAAATTAAAATAATTCAAATTATAAAATATCTTACTACTACTTTTTGTTACGTCCACAACACTAGTGCCAAAAACTTGATTTGCAAATATCTTTCAATGTTACAATATACACACGACAGATACAATAGTAAATATGCAAATTAATCCCCAAAAAAATAATTTTATTGAAAATTGTTTGATCTTTTAAAAATCTTTAAACTCCTAAATCCCCTAAATTAAAGTAAGTATATGTATCACTCAAGTAATAAAGGACTCTAATGGAGTCCTAGATATCGAGCCCACATGGAAGTTAGAAAGTCCTATTAGTAAATTCATAAGATTATAATGTAAACTACAATTTTAAACTACAAAAGTGAAGTGCTAAATTTAAATATAAAGTAATAGAGTGAATGTTAAATAAAATGTAGTAAAATGACAAATTTAATTGAACTATATGCTAAACTTTCAAAAGTAAAATTACAAAAACAAAATAAAGTTTTTCTGATAAAGAGTTCAAATTTAAGAANTAGTAAAATGACAAATTTAATTGAACTAAATGCTAAACTTTCAAAAGTAAAATTACAAAAACAAAATAAAGTTTTTCTGATAAAGAGTTCAAATTTAAGAAAGCATCCTTCCCCTTTACAATGAGTACATAGATTGTGAAGAGATTAAAATCATTTGAAAAAATATATATAAATTGTTTTGTGTCAAAAAGAAGCAATCCTATTATTTACACTTTTGAGTGCATAAAGAACATTGACTAATCCAGAGTTTGGTCCCTAGTTTCGTGGTTAGGTTGGGAGGATACCGGCTACCACTCCAGAGATTTCACTACTCCCACACCTGAATGCTAACAATATCACATCATTTTCCAATCAACTAGAATAAAATAGTGATTTTAATCTGTCACCATAAAATCTCCAATTATGCATCCAACAAAGTATATTTCCCTCTTTATTTGCACTCAAATCCATGGATGACATCCTCACCCATGAAATCAAATGTGATTTTTACCATGTTGTAGAAATCATAGTCCTTTCAAAACAAAAGTTTCTCTACATATTTTAACAATTGAGTTGAGTAGATCAAAAAGTAAATGAAAATAATAGTTTAAATTATCACAAATTATTGAAATTTATTAAAATATAAAAAAAATTAATTCTTCACAAAACCATATCTCAAAGTAGGAAGAAGGATAAAGAAGACTACTCAGAATTCATGAGAAGGATATGGCAACACACAAATTTCATATATAGAAACAAATTTACAAAACAAAAAATATGAAAGACACAACTTATCTTACAATCCTTCTTAAGAAAATCAATAGAAGTTCTCTTCAAGAATTTCTTTCCTTATAAGCACTCTTAATTCTCTCTTATAAGTGTAATGAAGAAGAAATCTATTACCTTCCCTCTCCTCTTACAATCCTTGAAGAAAATCTCCAAGCTCTTGACTTTCTCTCTTTCTCTCTCTCTCTCTCTCTTCTTTTTGCTCCCCTTACACGCCACACCCTTCACTTCACGAAACCTCTCATTTATTAAATGCTACTTCCCTCAAAAAAGAATTCAAAATTCCCTCCAAAATTCTATCCAAAAGTCAACCCTTTTGAATTCAAAAGACATGTCTATTGATCTAAGAGACATATCCCTTCATAAAAGAACCTCCTAAAATGTCTAAGTGCTTTGAATCACTCCAAGGGGTGATTAGAACAAGTGTCCCTTTGAAAATTCATGCAAAATTTGTCCCGAACTGCATTAATTCTTAAAAAGTCGTGTCTGGTGCATCTGGCGCTGGTTCTGGTGCATCTGGCGCCAACTTGCTTAAGTCCTTGTTGTTCTCTATTTTGGCGCTTCTAACTCCAAATATGGAATATTTAGCACTAGCTTTCTGTCCAATGGTGCTTCTAGCACTAGCTCTCTATAAAATGGCGCTTATGGCACCAATTTGGCACATCAGGCGCCATAATTCCCAAAATTTTCTGTTTTGGCTCCAAATTTCATCCTTTTTGCTACTTTGGCTCCAAATGCCTAAAATTGATATACCTGCAATAAAAACATGAAAATACAGTTCTTTAAAATATAATATCACCAAAAATAAGCATAAAATATATACTTAAAACGACATATTATTTTTGTGTATCACCCCTCTCGTTCAAAATTTCGAGAGCCACTTCGTTTTCCTCCATCATTGAATAGTGAGATCAAGGTAAAGACAAGGTTCAAAGCAAAGTAAGGATAAATCCTGGANATTTTGTGTCAAAAAGAAGCATGCTTTCTTAAATTTATATATATATTTTTAAGTGCTTATAAAACTATATATATATTTATATATAGTTTGGTCCCTAATTTTGTGTCAAAAAGGACCAAACTCTGGAGTAGTGAAGTTCTCTTCAAGCATTTCTTTCCTTATAAGCACTCTTAATTCTCTCTTATAAGTGTAATGAAGAAGAAATCTCTCACCTTCCCTCTCCTCTTACAATCCTTGAAGACAAATCTCCAAGCCCTTGACTTTCTCTCTTTCTCTCTCTCTCTCTCTCTCTCTCTTCTTTTTTCTCCCCTTACACGCCACACCCTTAACTTCACGAAACCTCTCATTTATTAAATGCTACTTCCCTCAAAAAAGAATTCAAAATTCCCTCCAAAATTCTATCCAAAAGTCAACCCTTTTGAATTCAAAAGACATGTCTATTAATCCAAGAGACATATCCCTTCATAAAAGAACCTCCTAAAATGTCTAAGTGCTTTGAATCACTCCAAGGGGTGATTAGAACAAGTGTCCCTTTGAAAATTCATGCAAAATTTGTTCCGAACTACATTAATTCTTAAAAAGTTGTGTCTGGTGCATCTGGCGCTGATTTTGGTGCATATGGCGCAAACTTGCTTAAGTCCTTGTTGTTCTCAATTTTGGCGCTTCTAACTCCAAATCTAGAATATTTAACACTAGCTTTCTGTCCAATGGTGCTTCTAGCACTAGCTCTCTATAAAATGGCGCTTATGGCACCAATTGGGCACATAAGGCACCATAATTCCCAAAATTTTCTGTTTTGGCTCCAAATTTCGTCATTTTTGCTACTTTGGCTCCAAATGCCTAAAATTGATATACCTGCAATAAAAACATGAAAATACCCTTCTTTAAAATGCAATATCACCAAAAATAAGCATAAAATATATACTTAAAATGACATATTATTTTTGTGTATCACCCCTCTCGTTCAAAATTTTGAGAGCCACTTCATTTTCCTCCATCATTGAATAGTGAGATCAAGGTAAAGACAAGGTTCAAAGCAAAGTAAGGATAAATCCTGGAAGGTCTTCAATCAATCAACACAATAATTCCCTTGAACTTGTAAATTTAAAATTCCATCATTAATTTCAAAATTCTATCATCAATTTCAAGAATTCATCATGAAATGTTGAATCCTTCATGATTTTCATTGTTTATTTTTATATTTCATAATTGATCCACAAATTTAACGATCTTCATGTCCATACTCATTTTATATGACTTCCCTTATTGTCATGTCTTTTGAGAAATTCTCCTTATTTTTCAATCAAACTATTGGGATTTTGTAATGTACGTGCTTCATGTTATTGTTATGGATGTTTTATGTGTTTTTTATGGTAGAATTTTAGAGCTTTGATGAGGACAGATTTAGTGTAAGTATTTTGCAAATATTTTTTAATATTACAAAATTACACATGGCAGATATATAATAAATATGCAATGCAGTCTCAACAAAAATACTTTTTATGAAATTAATTTTTCCTTAAAAACCTTTTGTACACTGCCAAATCCCTTTTAAAATCAACGTAAGTATGCACATCGCTCATGTAATAAAGGGCTCAAATAGAGTCCTAGATATCAATCCCAAAGGGAAGTTAGAAAATCTTAAAAGTAAATTATGGAAATTATTTCATAATGTAAACATAGAAAAATAAAGGTAAAGTAGTGTGTAAAGTTTAAAAATTAACTACTCACGTGAATGCTAATTAAAATGCAGATGTAAGACTACAAAAGTTAAACTAAACTATATACTAAACTTTCAAAAGTAAAATATGAAGTTTTTGTTGTGGCGGAAAGTTCAAATTTAAGAAAGCATCCTTCCCCTTTACAACGAGTGTATGGATTTTGAAGAAATTGAAATCATTTGAAAATATATATAAAAATTGTTTTTTGAAAAATAGGAGCAATTTTATTCTTTGCCCACTTCCGAGTGCTATAAAGAACATTGACTAAACCAGAGTTGGTCCCTAATTCTGTGGTTAGACTGGGAGGATACCGGCTGCCACTCCAGATCTCCCACAACTCCGTCACCTGAGGACTAACAATCTTGCATTAGTTTCCAATTAATTGGACCAAATTGGGAATTTAAATCTGTCATCTTAAAATTTCCAATTCTGCATCTAACAAAGTATATTTCCTTACTTATTTGTACCCAATCCCATGGATGACATACTCTCCCATGAAATCAAATGTGATTCTCCCTAAGTTGTANCTGGACCAAATTGGGAATTTAAATCTGTCACCTTAAAATCTCCAATTCTGCATCTAACAAAGTATATTTCCCTACTTATTTGTACCCAATCCCATGGATGACATACTCTCCCATGAAATCAAATGTGATTCTCCCTAAGTTGTAGAAATCATAACTTATTTAAGAACATATGCCTCTCAACAAATTTTAACATTTTAATTGGCCAGATTTAAAAGTAAATGAAGATCTGAGTTTAAGTCATCACAAATTATTAACATTTATAACCATAGAAAAAAAAATCTATCCTTCACAAAACCATATCTCGAAGTAGGGAGAAGGATAAAGAAGACTACTCAAAATTCATGAGAAGGATACGACAAAACACATATTTTGTATGNTCTCTCAACAAATTTTAACATTTTAATTGGCCAGATTTAAAAGTAAATGAAGATCCGAGTTTAAGTCATCACAAATTATTAACATTTATAACCGTAGAAAAAAAAACCTATCCTTCACAAAACCATATCTCAAAGTAGGGAGAAGGATAAAGAAGACTACTCAAAATTCATGAGAAGGATACGACAATAAACATACTTTGTATGTAATAAAATGTTTACAAAACAAATGAAATAAAAATATAACTTATCTCACAATGCTTCCCAAGCAAATCCCTAGAAGTTCTCTCCAAGCCTTTCTCTGTTTACAATCATTCCCAATTCTCTCTTAGAAGTGTAATGAAGAAGAAATCTTTCACCTTCCCTCTCCTCTTAGAACCCTAGAAGAAAATCTCCTCTTCTCTCTCTATCTCTAACTCACACCAGTTTTTTCTCTCCCTCACACCACACACTTGACAAATGAGAAGTCTTCTTCTTTTATTTTGAGCTACCTCCTTTGGATAAGAATTCAAAATTCCCTCTAAAATTTAACTTTTTTGAATTAAAAAGATGTGTCTTTTGATCCAAGAGACATATTCCTTCACAAAAGAACCTTTCAAAGTGTTTGGATACGTTGAATTACTCCAAGAGGTGTGTAAAACCAGTGTTCTTTTGAAATTCTCGCAAAAAATTCGCCTCAAACCACCTTAATTTGAAAAAGTCATCCCTGGTGCATCATGCGCAGATCTGGCGCAACATGCACCAGCTCTCTAAATTTTGATGCATCATGCGCCAATCTGGTGCATCATGCGCTAGAATCTCAAAATTTTCAATTTTAATTATGTTCACTTTTCTAATCCTCATTTAATCAAATTTTATTTAGCCTAGGTCACTACTAAGCCCTTAAGGTTTTGGTGGATGTCTCAGTCATATATTTTGGAAGTGATTGAATTGTAAGTGATGATTATTCATTTTAGAAAGTCATTTGAACATCAAATAGGGGTTTTAGATTAGTGAGTTATCGACTTCCAAAGTCATACACCTAAGTTTAAGATCATTTAATTTAATAGACTCTCAAATTTTAATTAAGGAATTACAAATTTATCCCTTGATTATGAAAGATTGAGTTTGGTTTCTACCAATTAATCCCCTTATATTTCAATAATCTAAATAAGTTAGTTGAAATCAGAGGTTACCCTTTTGCCTCCTTGAATTAAGGCTAAATTTCCAAAATTACACTTTTGCCCCTAAGGCTCTATTTAAAGAAAGTTCCATAACTTGACCAATGCAAAGCCTAATCCTTGAATATTTTTACTAGAGGTAGACTTAGATTAGAGAAGAATTGGGCCCAAATTTCATGATTTATTGAGTTATATTTGAATTTTAAGAATTAATTTAATTTTTAAAGTATTTATTATTTATAAAATATTTCAAATGTGAGAAATTAATTTTTATATTTTAATTAAATCTCTCTAATGTCAAGGAACTCAAATAAATAAATTTCATTTTATTTTTATTTTTATTTGAATTTGTAGAATTATTTTGGGGAAAAATCCATTTTTAGCCTTTAAAAATTATTTTAAGCTTTAAAATTAAATATCTTCACTTAAAAAATTACAAAAAATATTTACAATTATTCCTAAGTTCTTAAGAAACAATTTTGAATATTTTCATGAATTTTATTATTTTTGTGATTTTTATCAATTTTTAATTTTTTTAAATATTAAAAATAGGTTAAAAATAAAGTTTTTATTTTAATTACCCTTTTATTTATAGAAAATTCCTCTGATGATAGAGAATTCTAAACCCAATTTTTTTAATTTTCCTTGAGTTATATTTTAATTATTAAAAATCATTTTAGTGTTAAAAGTGGCATTTAACTTGAAAAATCACTTTGATTTTTTAAATGAGCTCTAAATTTTCTAAAATTTTTATGGGGAATTCTCTAAACTTTAAATAATAGTGGAGATTAAGAATTAAGTCATTTAGATGTTTGTGTTTCCCAAAATTAACTTTCTTTGTGTTTTAGGTTTGGGGGAAATTAAGTACATTCTTAACAAACCTTCCAAAATTTTCTTGGGTTTTTTCTAAGTAACATGCTAATTATTATGATTAAATTATGCAAAGAATAGATATAAACTTGGAAAATATGGATCTTTGTATAGAGATGCCCTCTGACTTTGAAAAAATTAGAGGATGTTCCGTAAGACAGAGGCAACAAAATGTCAAAATTTCAAGTCATGGTGAGATGCCTACAGGCATGGAGAATTAAAAGACTCAAAACCATATTTAATTTATTAAATAGAAAATATGCATCAAATAAATTTCAAACCATTTCAACATTATTCTCTTCTATTCACTGAGCAAGATTGTATTTTTATTTTATTTTTGTGATTTTTCTACACCGAGACATGGATTTTTAAATTTAGGGTCATTTATTTAAATCAGAAAATACTCTATTTATCTATTTAAATGCGCGGCGCTGACTACATCCTTGGCGGCTCCGAAACTCCACGCGACTCGCTCCCATTCGACGTCGCCATCGACCTCAGCGCTGACTAGGCCCGCGGTTCATGTATGAAGGCGTTGTCCGACCAAATCTCATCCGTTGATGAGATAAACGCGTGATCGGACGGCTCCCCGTCATCGCCCCCAATGCCTTAGCCCTAGAACCATCCATTTTTAAATCTTAATATTGCACTCATTTCTTAACAAAATTAAGTGCGATTTGTTTCTAAATGCTCATCTAAGTGTGACGAACACATCCATAAGGTAATCATGCCATTAAATTAAGCCTAATCAAATGGAGAATCAAAATAGGTTTGAGAGGAGGAGAAGTTCAATACCATTGCTCGGAGAAGGGAAGCTTCAATCAGAGGAGCTTGACAAATCTGCGAAGGTTCAAAGAGGCTAGGGATTAAGCCTCTTACTGTGGTAAAAGGCCTTGGTTTTAATTCGACCAAGCTTGATTTTAAGTGTTGGCCTAGATCTATGCTAGGGACTTTGTAAGAGGGGTATTTGATGGGGCTTCTTATTCCTTCACTGTGGTGAAGGTGTGGGTAAGTTTAATTTGATTTTGGTGGAGTGTAGAGGTGTGGAGAGCTCTGTCCTATCTCCGGCAAGGTTTTCAGCTCAAAAATTGAACTTTGACAAGGGGATTCAGGGCAATGTGGTGATTGGGTTTCACTGAGGAGGTCTCAAAGAAGCTCAAAGAATAATTTGGAGGGCTCTCTATGAGAAATTTTTAGCACCCCTCCCATGGCCATGGAGGTGAGCTTTTATAAAAATTGGCTTAAAGGTTGCTATCATGGCCAATTAGGGGGTGAAAAGTGATGCTTAGGTGGAGGGCAGAGAGACTCTAAGATTTAATTTGGATTAGGTGGTCTCTAGGTTTGAATTGAGTTTGATTCCATGGGGGTTGCTCTCAGTTTGGACATTTTTTGGTCACTAGGCCAGTTGGCCAGGCCAGGGGAGGTGGGTAGGAGGTCAGGTGAGCTAGGGGAATATGTGACAACAATTAAATGGGTTTGTGTTTAATTTTTGCAAAAATATCCTTGACTTAAGTAAATATGGAATAAAATATCTTAATTTGGGGATCCCTTAGTCCATAGCTCATTTGGGTAGTTCCATGGGGTTTGTCTTGGTCAATAGGGTCCAAGACTTAGCTGTGGTGGCCTTGTCTTGCCCAGTTTAACATGTATAGGTCAATTTTGGTGCATGCGTCCAAGTGGGTGCAAATGACCAAAACTTGAGTTTGGGCTAGGTTAGCCATATTAATTGGCCCAATTGATTGATGCATTTGATGTATATGATTGTAATGAACATTTTTGGTGAAGGATTGAAAGAATTTTGAGTTCAATTGGAGGGTCAATTTGAAGGATTTTGGATTTTTGGTGAATTTGGGCATGTTGGGCTAGACTTGGGTCTAGCTTGGGCTAGGCTTGGGTTAAGTCCAAATTTATTGTTGGGAATGGACAATAGAAATGTGATGAAGAGTTTTAAATATGAATTTGGTGCCAATTTTGGGGTTAAGGCAATCAATTTGGTGAAATTTGGAGGCATAGCCAATTTGGGGCGAAATTTGGGGCTTTTGAGTTAGGTTGAAATTAAATAAAATTGAGGCTTCAACAAGGCCAATTGAAGGGAGTTTTCAACATAAAATTTGGCAAATTGAGTGGGATATGGGTTTAATTGGGTGAGATTAGGTCATGTGGCCAAAATTGGGGGTTTTGATTTGGATCAAAATTGGGCTCAAAGAATGCGCCAACTGTGCTTGGATTTGACTTAAATTGGTCACATGGAAGGTGAATTTAAGTTTAGGATTGAAATTGTTAAAATTGGGACAAAATTGATGGACATTTGAGGTAAATTTGGGGAAATTGGGTCCTTAAAGGTAATTTGGGGGTTTTGGTCAAAGGTGGTTAAATTTGTCAAATTGGGTTATGTGGTAGTTGAGAAAAATGAAATTGGAAATATTTGGAAGGTTTTGCAAATTTTTGGAATTTTGGGCTAAGGAGGGGTATTTTGGTAATTTGGCAATTTTTGGTGTTTTTGGGTAATTTGGGTATTTTCAAAAGGTTTGAAATGATTTTTTGCCAAATTTAGGGTTTCAAGGGTACTTAAGGTAATTTGGGGGAGTTTAGGGGCTAAATGGAAAGTTGGGTATCTTTGGTAAAATTGAGGTGGTAACCACCACAAATAAGCCATGGACCAATGGAAACCCCATTTGAGTCCTCTATATACTGGTCTTAGCTAAACCCCAGCCTAGGGCTAGTAGGTTTAGAGGACCACTTACATGACTCTCCGAAAGGATTAAGGGATTAAATTCAAGAAAATTTTGGGTTTAGGGTACTCAGTGATTGTGAGTGAGGTGATTGTAGTGAGTGTTTCAACTTTAGGCTAACACCCAGGGTCAGTCATATGGGAACTCTCCTTGAGCTCCCTCATAATGACTCCACCTACTAAGTGCTAGAGGTTAGGACCAATATGTAGAGCTTCAAGTTGAGTAAAGAGGAGTTTAAAATTTTTAATGGTGAGGGTTTCTTTTCTAGTCTTTTAGGGATAGTCAATAGGAAAGTCCTACGGCTAGACCCTAGGCTACTAAAGAGGAAGAACTAGACCTCAACCAAAAGTGAGGTCAACAAATAGACCCCCAATAGGTGTGGTGTGCTGGGCAGGCACATCGCACGTATTGGCGTTGACCGACGAGATAAAAAAAAAACCAATATAGACTCCTAAGTCAACAAACATAAAAGGAGTGTAAAATTGTGTGTGTTATTTGTTTCCCCTGGGGAATTAGCATATGAATATTTGATCGAAGTCAAGAGGTAGGAACTCTCCCTTGGGATTTCAGAGTAGGTTTTGAGTCATCAAGTTTCAAGTTTTTAATAGAGGATGAGAATCAGAAAGTAAGTGTTGATTCTGAGGTGGAATTTGAGATTTAGGTATCAATCTAAAGGAAGTCAGAATTTAGTTACCGACCTCGAGGTGGAAATTTGAAATTTAATTAAGAATTTCAAAAAGAGAATCATAAATTCGAGGCCGACCTTGAAAGAGGGAATCAGAAGTTAAGAACTGATTCCAGAGCGAGAATTGAAAGTTAAGGATCAATCTCTATAGAGAGTCGGAAGTTAAGGACTAACCTCAAAAATGAGTGAATCATAAGTTAAGGACTAACTCAAAAATGAGAATTGAAAGTTAATGATCAATCTTAGGAACAAAGTTGAAAGTTGAGGACCGACCTCAATAGAGTGAATCAAAAGTTAAGGACTGATTCGAAAATGAGAATTGAAAGTTAATGATCAATCTCAAAAGAGGGTGTCAGAAGGTAATGACCGACCTTAAAAAAAGTGAATAAGAAGTTAAGGAATAATTAAAAAATGAGAATTGAAAGTTAATGATCAATCTCAAAAGAGTATTGGAAGGTAAGGACCAACCTCAAAAAGGAGTGAATCAGAAGTTAAGGACTGATTCAAAATGAGCATTAAAAGTTATTGATCAATCTTAAAAGAGAGTGTCGGAAGTTAAGGACATACCTCAAAAAAAGTGAATAAGAAGTTAAGGACTGATTCAAAAATAGGAATTGAAAGTTAATGATCAATCTCAAAAGAGAGTGTCGGAAGGTAAGGACCGACCTCAAAAGGAGTAAATNCCCCCAATTCTCTCTTAGAAGTGTAATAAAGAAGAAATCTTTCACCTTCCCTCTCCTCTCAGAACCCTAGGAGAAAATCTCCTCTTTTCTCTCTATCTCTAACTCACACCAACTTTTTCTCTCCCTCACACCACACACTTGACAAATGAGAAGTATTTTTCTTTTATTTTGAGCTACCTCCTTTGGATAAGAATTCAAAATTCCCTCTAAAGTTCAACTTTTTTGAATTAAAAAGATGTGTCCTTTGATGCAAGAGACATATTCCTTCATAAAAGAACCTTTCAAAGTGTTTGGATACGTTGAATTACTCCAATAGGTGTGTAAAATAAGTGTTCTTTTGAAATTCTCGCAAAAAATTCGCCTCAAACCACCTTAATTTGAAAAAGTCGTCCCTGGCGCATCATGCGCCGAACTGGCGCAACATGCACCAGTTCTCTAAATTTTGATGCATCATGCGCCAATCTGGCGCATCATGTGCTAGAATCTCAAAATTTTTAATTTTAATTATGTTCACTTTTCTAATCCTCATTTAATCAAATTTTATTTAGCCTAGGTCACTACTAAGCCCTTAAGGTTTTGGTGGATGTCTCAGTCATATATTTTGGAAGTGATTGAATTTTAAGTGATGATGATTCATTTTTGAAAGTCATTTGAACATCAAATACGGGTTTTAGATTAGTGAGTTATCAACTTCCAAAGTCATATGCCTAAGTCTAAGATCATTTAATTTAATAGACTTCCAAATTTTAATTAAGGAATTACAAATTTATCCCTTGATTATAAAAGATTGAGTTTGGTTTCTACCAATTAATCCCCTTATGTTTCAATAATCTAAATAAGTTAGTTAAAATCAGAGGTTATCCTTTTGCCTCCTTGAATTAAGGCTAAATGTTAATTAAGGCTAAATTTCCAAAATTACAGTTTTGCCCCTAAGGCTCTATTTAAAGAAAATTCCATAACTTGACCAAGGCAAAGCCTAATCTCTAAATATTGTTACTAGAGGTAGACTTATATTAGAGAAGAATTGGGCCCAAATTTCATGATTTATTGAGTTATATTTGAGTTTTAAGAATTAATTTAATTTTTAAAGTATTTATTATTTATAAAATATTTTAAATGTGAGAAATTAATTTTTATATTTTAATTAAATCTCTCTGATGTCAAGGAACTCAAATAAATAAATTTCATCTTTATTTTTATTTTTATTTGAATTTGTAGAATTATTTTGGGGAAAAATCCATTTTTACCCTTTAAAAATTATTTTAAGCTTTAAAATTAAATATCTTCACTTAGAAAATTAGGAAAAATATTTACAATTGTTCCTAAGTTCTTAAGAAACAATTTAGAATATTTTCATGAATTTTATTATTTTTGTGATTTTTATCAATTTTTAATTATTTTAAATATTAAAAATAGGCTAAAAATAAAGTTTTTATTTTAATTACCATTTTATTTATAGAAAATTCCTCTGATGATAGAGAACTCCGAAAACCAATTTTTTTAATTTTCCTTGAGTTATATTTTAATTATTAAAAATCATTTTATTGTTAAAAGTGGCATTTAACTTGAAAAATCACTTTGATTTTTTAGATGAGCTCTAAATTTCTAAAATTTTTATGGGGAATTCTCTAAACTTTAAATAAGAGTGGAGATTAAGAATTAAGTCATTTAGATGTTTGTGTTTCCCAAGATTAACTTTCTTTGTGTTTTAGGTTTGGTGGAAATTAAGTACATTCTTAATGACATAACCCATGAAATGTTTTCCAAATGGTTCTCTGGTCATAATAAACCTTCCAAAATTTTCTTGGGTTTTTTCTAAGTAACATGCTAATTATTATGATTAAATTATGCAAAGAATAGATATAAACTTGGAAAATATGGATCTTTGTATAGAGATTCCCTCTGACTTTGAAAAAATCAGAGGATGTTCCGTAAGACAGAGGCAACAACATGTCAAAATTTCAAGTCATGGTGAGATGTCTACAGGAATGGAGAATTAAAAGACTCAAAATCAGATTTAATTTATTAAAAAGAAAATACACATCAAATAAATTTCAAACCATTTCCACATTATTATCTTCTATTCACTGAGCAAGATGGTATTTTTATTTTATTTTTGTGATTTTTCTACACCAAGACATGGATTTTTAAATTTAGGGTCATTTATTTAAATCAGAAAATACCCTATTTATCTATTTAAATGCGCAGCGCTGATTACATCCTTGGCGGCTCCGAAACTCCACGCGACTCGCTCCTATTCGACGTCGCCATCGAACTCAGCGCTGACTAGGCCCGCGGTTCATGTATGAAGGTGTTGTCTGACTAAATCTCATCCGTTGATGAGATAAACACGTGATCGGACGGCTCCCCGTCATCGCCCCCAATGCCTTAGCCCTAGAACCATCCATTTTCAAATCTTAATATTGCACTCATTTCTTAACAAAATTAAGTGCGATTTGTTTCTAAATGCTCATCTAAGTGTGACGAACACATCCATAAGGTAATCATGCCATTAAATTAAGCCTAATCAAACGGAGAATCAAAATAGGTTTGAGAGGAGGAGAAGTTCAATACCTTTGCTCTGAGAAGGGAAGCTTCAATCAATGGAGCTGGACACATTTGTGAAGGTCTAAAGAGGCTAGGGATTAAGCCTCTTACCGTGGTAAAAGGCCTAGGTTTGAATTCGACCAAGCTTGATTTTAAGTGTTGGCCTAGATCTATGTTAGGGACTCTATATGAGGGGGATTTGATGGGGCTTCTTCATCTTTAACTGTGGTGAAGGTGTGGGTAAGTTTAATTTGATTTTGGTGGAGTGTAGAGGTGTGGAGAGCTCTGTCCTGTCTTCGGCAAGGTTTTCAGCTCAAAAATTGAACTTTAACAAGGGGATTCAGGGCAATGTGGTGGTTGGGTTTCACTAAGGAGGTCTCAAAGAAGCTCAAGGAATAATTTGGAGGGCTATCTCTGAGAAATTTTTAGCACCCCTCCCATGGCCATGGAGGTGAGCTTTTATAAAAATTGGCTTAAAGGTGGCTATCATGGCCAATTAGGGGGTGAAAAGTGATGCTTAGGTGGAGGGCAGAGAGACTCTAAGATTTAATTTGGATGAGGTGGTCTCTAGGTTTGAATTGGGTTTGATTCTATGGGGGTGGCTCTCAGTTCGGACATTTTTTGGTCACTAGGCCAGTTGGCCAGGCCAGGGGAGGTGGGTAGGAGGTCAGGTGAGCCAGGGGAATATGTCACAGCAATTAAATGGGTTTGAGTTTAATTTTTACAAAAATATCGTTAGCTTAAGTAAATATGGAATAAAATATCTTAATTTGGGGATCCCTTAGTCCATAGCTCATTTGGGTAGTTCCATGGGGTTTGTCTTGGTCAATAGGTTCCAAGACTTAGCTGTGGTGGCCTTGTCTTGCCCAATTTAACATGTATAGGTCAATTTTGGTGCATGCGTCCAAGTGGGTGCAAATGAACAAAACTTGAGTTTGGGCTAGGTTAGCCATATTAATTGGCCCAATTGATTGATGCATTTGATGTATATGATTGTAAAGAACATTTTTGGTGAAGGATTGAAAGAATTTTCGGTTCAATTGGAGGGTCAATTTGAAGGATTTTGGCTTTTTGGTGAATTTGGGCATGTCAGGCTAGACTCGGGTCTAGCTTGGGCTAGGCTTGGGTTAAGTCCAAATTTATTGTTGGGAATGGACAATAGAAATGTGATGAAGAGTTTTAAATATGAATTTGGTGCCAATTTTGGGGTTAAGGCAATCAATTTGGTGAAATTTGGAGGCATAACCAATTTGGGGCAAAATTTGGGGCTTTTGAGTTAGGTTGAAATTAAATGAAATTGAGGCTTCAACAAGGCCAATTGAAGGTCAAGTTTGATGTTTATGAATATTATGAAGAGTTTTCAACATAAATTTTGGCAAATTGAGTGGGATATGGGTTTAATTGGGTGAGATTAGGTCATGTGGCCAAAATTGGGGGTTTTGATTTGGATCAAAATTGGGCTCAAAGAATGCGCCAACTGTGCTTGGATTTGACTTAAATTGGTCACATGGAAGGTGAATTTAAGTTTAGGATTGAAATTGGTAAAATTGGGACCAAATTGATGGACATTTGAGGTAAATTTGGGGAAATTGGGTCTTTAAAGGTAATTTGGGGGTTTTGGTCAAAGATGGTCAAATTTGTCAAATTGGGTTATGTGGTAGTTGAGAAAAATGAAATTGGAAATATTTGGAAGGTTTTGCAAATTTTTGGAATTTTGGGCTAAGGAGGGGTATTTTGGTAATTTGGCAATTTTTGGTGATTTTGGGTAATTTGGGTATTTTCAAAAGTTTTGAAATGATTTTTGCCAAATTTAGGGTTTCAAGGGTACTTAAGGTAATTTGGGGGAGTTTAGGGGCTAAATGGCAAGTTGGGTATCTTTGGTAAAATTGAGGTGGCAACCACCACAAATAAACCATGGACCAATGAAAACCCCATTTGAGTCCTCTATATAGTGGTCTTAGCTAAACCCCAGCCTAGGGCTAGTAAGTTTAGAGGACCACTTACATGAGTCTCTGAAAGGATTAAGGGATTAAATTCAAGAAAATTTTGGGTTTAGGGTACTCAGTGATTGTGAGTGAGGTGATTATAGTGAGTGTTTCAACTCTAGGCTAACACCCAGGGTCAGTCATATGGGAACTCTCCTTGAGCTCCCTCATAATGACTCCACCTACTAAGTGCTAGAGGTTAGGACCAATATGTAGAGCTTCAAGTTGAGTAAAGAGGAGTTTAAAATTTTTAATGGTGAGGGTTTCTTTTCTAGTCTTCTAGGGATAGTCAATAGGAAAGTCCTATGGCTAGACTTTAGGCTACTAAAGAGGAAGAACTAGACCCCAATCAAAAGTGAGGTCAACAAATAGACCCCCAATAGGTGTGGTGTGCTGGGCAGGCACATCGCACGTATTGGCGTTGACCGACGAGATCAAAAAAACCAACATAGACTCCTAAGTCAACAGACATAAAAGGAGTGTAAAATTGTGTGTGTTATTTGTTTCCCCTAGGGAATTAGCATATGAATATTTGATCGAAGTCAAGAGGTAGGAACTCTCGCTTGGGATTTGAGAGTAGGTTTTGAGTCATCAAGTTTCAAGTTTTTAATAAAGGATGAGAATCAGAAAGTAAGTGCTGATTCTGAGGTGGAATTTGAGATTTAGGTACCAATCTAAAGGAAGTCAGAATTTAGGTATCGAACTCGAGGTGAAAGTTTGAAATTTAATTAAGAATTTCAAAAAGAGAATCATAAATTAGGGGCCGACCTCGAAAGAGGGAATCAGAAGTTAAGAACTGATTCCAGAGCGAGAATTGAAAGTTAAGGATCAATATCTAAAGAGAGTCGGAAGTTAAGGACTAACCTCAAAAATGAGTGAATCAGAAGTTAAGGACTAACTAAAAAATGAGAATTGAAAGTTAATGATCAATCTTAGGAAGAGAGTCGAAAGTTGAGGACCGACCTCAATAGAGTGAATCAAAAGTTAAGGACTAATTCGAAAATGAGAATTGAAAGTTAATGATCAGTCTCAAAAGAGGGTGTCGGAAGGTAATGACCGACCTTAAAAAAAGTGAATAAGAAGTTAAGGACTGATTCAAAAATGAGAATTGAAAGTTAATGATCAATCTCAAAAGAGTATTGGAAGGTAAGGACCGACCTCAAAAAGGAGTGAATCAGAAGTTAAGGACTGATTCAAAAATGAACATTAAAAGTTATTGATCAATCTTAAAAGAGAGTGTAGGAAGTTAAGGACATACCTCAAAAGGAGTGAATAAGAAGTTAAGGACTGATTCAAAAATAAGAATTGAAAGTTAATGANAAAGTTGGGTATCTTTGGTAAAATTGAGGTGGTAACCACCACAAATAAGCCATGGACCAATGGAAACCCCATTTGAGTCCTCTATATACTGGTCTTAGCTAAACCCCAGCCTAGGGCTAGTAGGTTTAGAGGACCACTTACATGACTCTCCGAAAGGATTAAGGGATTAAATTCAAGAAAATTTTGGGTTTAGGGTACTCAGTGATTGTGAGTGAGGTGATTGTAGTGAGTGTTTCAACTTTAGGCTAACACCCAGGGTCAGTCCTATGGGAACTCTCCTTGAGCTCCCTCATAATGACTCCACCTACTAAGTGCTAGAGGTTAGGACCAATATGTAGAGCTTCAAGTTGAGTAAAGAGGAGTTTAAAATTTTTAATGGTGAGGGTTTCTTTTCTAGTCTTTTAGGGATAGTCAATAGGAAAGTCCTACGGCTAGACCCTAGGCTACTAAAGAGGAAGAACTAGACCTCAACCAAAAGTGAGGTCAACATGAGACCCCCAATAGGTGTGGTGTGCTGGGCAGGCACATCGCACGTATTGGCGTTGACCGACGAGATAAAAAAAAAACCAATATAGACTCCTAAGTCAACAAACATAAAAGGAGTGTAAAATTGTGTGTGTTATTTGTTTCCCCTGGGGAATTAGCATATGAATATTTGATCGAAGTCAAGAGGTAGGAACTCTCCCTTGGGATTTCAGAGTAGGTTTTGAGTCATCAAGTTTCAAGTTTTTAATAGAGGATGAGAATCAGAAAGTAAGTGTTGATTCTGAGGTGGAATTTGAGATTTAGGTATCAATCTAAAGGAAGTCAGAATTTAGTTACCGACCTCGAGGTGGAAATTTGAAATTTAATTAAGAATTTCAAAAAGAGAATCATAAATTCGAGGCCGACCTTGAAAGAGGGAATCAGAAGTTAAGAACTGATTCCAGAGCGAGAATTGAAAGTTAAGGATCAATCTCTATAGAGAGTCGGAAGTTAAGGACTAACCTCAAAAATGAGTGAATCATAAGTTAAGGACTAACTCAAAAATGAGAATTGAAAGTTAATGATCAATCTTAGGAACAAAGTTGAAAGTTGAGGACCGACCTCAATAGAGTGAATCAAAAGTTAAGGACTGATTCGAAAATGAGAATTGAAAGTTAATGATCAATCTCAAAAGAGGGTGTCAGAAGGTAATGACCGACCTTAAAAAAAGTGAATAAGAAGTTAAGGAATAATTAAAAAATGAGAATTGAAAGTTAATGATCAATCTCAAAAGAGTATTGGAAGGTAAGGACCAACCTCAAAAAGGAGTGAATCAGAAGTTAAGGACTGATTCAAAATGAGCATTAAAAGTTATTGATCAATCTTAAAAGAGAGTGTCGGAAGTTAAGGACATACCTCAAAAAAAGTGAATAAGAAGTTAAGGACTGATTCAAAAATAGGAATTGAAAGTTAATGATCAATCTCAAAAGAGAGTGTCGGAAGGTAAGGACCGACCTCAAAAGGAGTAAATCAGAAGTTAAAGACTAATTTGAAAATGGGAATTAAAAGTTAATGATTAATCGTAAAAGAGAGTGTCAGAAGGTAAGGACTGACCTTAAAAGGAGTGAATCAGAAGTTAAGGACTGATTCAAAAATGAGAATTGAAAGTTATTGATCAATCTCAAAAGAGAGTGTCAGAAGGTAAGGACCGACCTCAAAAAGAGTGAATCTGAAGTTAAGGACTGATTCAAAAATGAGAATTGAAAGTTAATGATCAATCTCAAAAGAGTATTGGAAGGTAAGGACCAACCTCAAAAAGGAGTGAATCAGAAGTTAAGGACTGATTCAAAAATGAGCATTAAAAGTTATTGATCAATCTTAAAAGAGAGTGTCGGAAGTTAAGGACATACCTCAAAATCAGTGAATAAGAAGTTAAGGACTGATTCAAAAATAAGAATTGAAATTTAATGATCAATCTCAAAAGAGAGTGTCAGAAGGTAAGGACCGACCTCAAAAGGAGTAAATTAGAAGTTAAGGACTAATTTGAAAATGGGAATTAAAAGTTAATGATCAATCGTAAAAGAGAGTGTCGGAAGGTAAGGACTGACCTCAAAAGGAGTGAATCAGAAGTTAAGGACTGATTCAAAAATGAGAATTGAAAGTTAATGACCAATCTCAAAAGAGAGTGTCAAAAGGTAAGGACCGACCTCAAAATGAGTGAATCAAAGTTATGGACGGATTGAAAAATGAGAATTGAAAGTTAGTGATCAATCTTAAAAGAGAGTGTCAGAAGGTAAGGACCAACCTTAAATGAGTGAATCAAAAGTTAAGGACTGATTAAAAAATGAGAATTGAAAGTTATTGATCAATCTCATAAGAGAGTGTCGAAAGGTAAGGACCGACCTCAAAGGAGTGAATCAATAGTTAAGGACTGGTCCAAAAATGAGAATTGAAAGTTAATGATCAATCTCAAAAAAGAGAGTGTCAGAAGGTATGGACCAACCTCAAAGAAATAAATCTGAAGTTAAGGACTGATTCAAAAATGAGAATTGACAGTTAGTGATTACTATCAAAAGAGAGTGTCGGAAGGTAATGACCGACCTCAAAGGAGTGAATCAGTAGTTATGTTCTGTTTTAAAATGAGAATTGAAAGTTAATAATCAATCTCAAAAGAGAGTGTCAGAAGGTAAGGAGCGATCTCAAAGGGGTGAATCAGAAGTTAAGAAGTAATTCAAAATGAGAATTGAAAGTTAATGATCAATCTCAAAAGAGAGTGTTGGAAGGTAAGGACCAACCTCAAAGGAGTGAATCAGAAGTTAAGCACTGATTCAAAATGAGAATTGATAGTGTTGAATCCAAAGATGTATGTCGTGTGCAAAGGCTAATATTTTTGAAGAAGATTTGTGAAATTTCACGGGGGTGTTAAGAGAATTAGTGCAGACAAAGATAGTTGTGTTGTGCGAACAAGGAGTAAGAGACCTCGAAATAGAGAGAATTAACTCAACAGGTTTATTTTATTTTCTTGTTGTTTTTATCATGTTTAATTTTCAAAATATGTTTTCAAAATTCAATTTTAGTTGGGTTTTTTTTCAAAAGAGTGTTGTTTTGTTGTTTGTTTGTTGGTTAATTAATTTTTTTATATATTTTTTGTTATTGTCAAATTTTGTTGTTTCGTTATTTATACATTGTAATTTTGAACCAACGTATGGTCCGTGGCTTTTATCCATTGCATAATTGGGGTAATTGAACAAACAGACAAATTTTTGAAAGAAACTTCATTAATCTGCTCCAATAAATGTTACAGATCAAGTGTAGGCTAACACCTGAAAAAGTACAATATGCTAACTGCATCAAAGTACATCCAAAATATCTCATGCCAAGTACATATCATAGACTGAGTATCTCTGATATATATCATATTTGTTGTAATGTATTAAAGCGGAAAAGAATCCTTTGATTATTTGTTTTTGTTGTGAAAGCTCCTGATCGAGTAGCCTTTCTAAGCCATGCTCCAGGATAAAGTTCTTTTTCCATGTACTTAGAGGTATAACCCTTTAATAGCTCGTAGGGTAGCAACTCCTCTAGTTCTAGATTTGGCTGAAATCCATGTGGTATTTTGTTGTCGTCCATTCATCAGAAGGCACAGACACCCTACGGTGTCGTACTTACAGTGCTTGGTGACGTCTGTTCCATTGCCTTTAAGAACAAGTACTGAGTGGTAGGGGAATCTCCATAGATCCTCTGAAATCATCAGGGCCAATGATGTCAATTTATTTCCCAAATAAGATGTTGCTTTTACTCATGAATGATACCGTGCAGAAAGGTCTCACAAAGTTATGGTGATCTGTATGTAGGGGATGCAATCACTCTCATCGTAGATGTTGATAATGCAACTATTTGGAATGCAATTAGCAGGCGGTATACTCCACCTGACCATCCTTTTAATTATCCACTTGATTATTGGCGGTAGTGGATCCACCTGATCATGTCTGAGAATCCCAGGCAGATTCCCTTATCCGTCATTTGTAAAGTTGTAGCAGCAGCCACGCTGGATAGTAATTCTCCCTTTTCCTTGCATCCATTTCCTCAGCTTAGAATAAATTCTTTCCATGAGAAAGCCTGCTCGACTCTGTCCCTTAAGTCAAAAATGCAGTCAAGAATGCTTTGTTCATCACTTTCTGGGAAGACCTTGGTGTATAATTCCAAACCTTCAAATATGATGATGAATCTCCCTTGTACTTCTTCATAGAATTCATAATTTCTTTTGTTCACTTTGCTTATTATGTAATAATTTGTCATGCTTATGATTAGCGGATATCGAAGAAGTTCCCTTATTTCAGCGACAGCGGGAACCCAGGCTGGTGCTGACTCTGGCTCTAACGGAATGTATGATCCGGCGTCTGACAGGACGTATGGCCCTGTTCCCCTCGTAACATATGGCTTTGCCTCCATTGGGACATATGGCTTTGCCTCTATCAGGTAATCAGCAATCTGAGATCAGTCATCTATAGAGGCGTACTCTTTTAAGATACTCTAGTGCACAGTCCAGGCATTCTACGAATGCCACCGTAGCCGACGATCGTGCGAGTATTTCAGCATTGCAAGTAAGGCAACCCATGCATAGAACATCTGAAGCTAGTAGTATTTCTTGCTTTGTAAAAAAATTGGATTCATCATATATGCCAGGCAAGCTAGAAGAAGTTCCTCTCATACTTGGATCATAAATGTTCCCCTCAAGAATAGGGGTGAGTAATTTTTGTACCTCTTTTTGGCGTCTTTTTTCTTCTCGTAAGAAAGCCCTTTGCTTTTGGCGGCTAGTATTTCAGCATTGTGTTCTTTTTATCGGAGCGCCTGGCAATCTTTTATTATCAGCAGTGACCAGGCCCGCGGTTGGAGTAGCTATGATGGATGGTAGACGGCTGGGCCCCTCCATTGGGTCCTGTTGTACCATCACGTTCTTTCCTTTTAGTGACGCACTGTCTTTGGTGGTCAACCTTAGTAGTGAGGGCAGCCCTTCCTTTTTCCGTCGGCTGACGACATTCATTAAAGCCCCTAGTAATCCATGCCGACTTGGTTAAATTCCATGTTGAAATCTATAATACTACCCTGCGGCGCGATTTCTTCATTTAGTGCGAGATTCCATCCATCTTTAAAGGCAAAGATCAGCCTCTAGCTTGACATTTCTCTGCAAATGATAGGAAAAATGTCAGTGGGCTAAAACTTTGCATGAATAAGAATAAAACAAAATATTCATTAAAAGAAATTTTAGTTTATTTAGTGAAGAGATTGTTTATTTATGTGTGAATTTTGTTTAATTTAGTAGAATATTAAGTTCAAAGGTAGAAAGGANATACCACCCTGCGGCGTCATTTCTTCATTTAGTGCGAGATTCCAGCCATCTTTAAAGGCAAAGATCAGCCTCTAGCCTGACATTTCTCTGCAAACGATAGGAAAAATGTCAGTGGGCTAAAACTTTGCATGAATAAGAATAAAACAAAGTATTTATTAAAAGAAATTTTAGTTTATTTGGTGAAGAGATTGTTTATTTATGTGTGAATTTCATTTAATTTAGTAGAATATTAAGTTCAAAGGTAGAAAGGAGAAAAATTTGAAGTGTAATTTTTTTAAAATTTTTCATTATATTGAGGTTAATTTTGTTACAAAAAATTTTGGATCCAGTCACAGACTTTTGGCTACATAGATAACCCTAAAATGTTAGGTTGCATAGTAAGTCTTCAGGTATCGTCCGATGATTGGTAGCATGGGTCTTTCACCCTGAAAGTTTACTAACTGGTAGGCTCCTCCTGTGTAGTCCTTTTCAACAACAAATGATCTCTCCCGGCTCAAAATTTCCACCTATCTTACGGCGTGCAAGAATAGGGCTTTTGAGCACGAGGACGAGGTCACCAACTTTGAATGTCCTCGGACGGATCAATTTATCATGAGCTTGTACCATCTTTGCCTGGTAAAGTTCCAAATGTTGTTTTGCTTCAAGTCATTTTCCTTCAAGATTCTCTAGTTCTTCAAGTCTGAGCTTAGCACTTTCTTTTGTTGTGATTTTGCTGGTGGTTGTGACTCTAAGAGATGACATCTTAATTTCTAAAGGTAGGACGACCTCAGACCTGTACACAAGAGCGTAGGGTCTCCACTGAGTGGGAGTTTTGAATGTCATCTGGTAGGCCCACAAGGCTTCTAACAGTTTGTTGTGCTAATCTCTTTTGTTTTCTTCTAATGTATTCTTTAAAATATGTACCAGTGTCTTGTTGAAGGCTTCAGCCAATCAATTTTCTCTGGGATAGTAAATTTTAGAGTATCTCCAATCTATCTCGTGTATTTTGATGAAATTGTTGATTTTGGTTCTTTTGAAAGTCGTCCCATTGTCGGAGATTATTCTTCGTAGTACTCCAAAACGGTAGATGACTTGCCTTTTGAAGAACTGAAAAATGTGTTATGCCGTAACCTCTCGTAGTGGCATTGCCTCTGCCCATTGGGAGAAATAATTTGTAACGACAAGTATAAACCTGTGTCTTTTGGAGGATGGAGGGTTTATCAGACCTATTTTGTCCATGCCCCAACACTCAAATGGCCATGAGGCAACTGTTAGGTGTAGCACATTGGGAGGTTAGTGTAAGACCACCCCATGCACCTGACACTGGTGACATCTTCTGGCATGCAATCAGACATCATTGCCGGCCAATAATATCCAATTCTTTTGGTTTTCATTTTCATCTTCAGTCCCGACTGGTGAGCGCCACACAATCCGACATGTACTTCTTTGACAATATTTTGTGCTTTTGCTTTCCTTAAACATCGTAACCACATCTGGTCAAACGATCTCCTGTAGAGGACTTCACATACTGGAGCGTAAAACATAGTCTCTTTAGTAATGTGATGTGCCTCAGACTTGCCCTCTGGTAGCTTTCCAGTATGCAAATATTCTATTAATGTCTTACGCCAGTCTTCATTGATGTCTGGAACCGCAATCATTGTTTTTTTTTCTTTCTCGAGCTTATGTAGATTGTTGAGGTTGATTTGAGACAAAACTTGTCTTCCTTGCACTATGATTTCGATGGAATCCTTCGGGGGACATGCCAGTTCTTTTGCAAGTTTTGCTAGAGTGTTAGCATGGGCATTATCTCCCCTAGGAATCCGGTAGAAAGTCACAACGGGAGTTTGCTCCAGCAGCTTTATTGTGTAGTGGTGATATTCTGCTAATCTTAGTTTCAAAATTTTGTATTGTCCGGCGACTTGCTGGATGATAAGTTGAGATTCACCATAGATGACAATATTTGTTATATCCATTGAGATTGCCAATTCCAATCCGGTGATTAAAGCTTCATATTTTGCTTCATTATAGGTGCACGACTCTTTCAGGTGGTATGAGAACCTCAACATATCCTTATCTGGCCTGATAAAGAATAAATTGTTCCTCGCTTTGCCTGGTATGACTGTGCCTGATTTTTTGTCTTTCTTGGCTGATGAAGCGTCATCAAAGTACATTTTCCAATGTTGTGCACTAGAAAATTCTATTTGTAGTATGTGCTCATCTGGTAGTTCATCGTTGAGAGGCGACCCAGGTGGTAGTGAGTGTGCAGCGAGAAAGTCTGCTAGAACCTGTCTCTTGATAGCATAGTGGGGAACAAAAGTTATATCAAACTCTAATAAGATCATTGTCCATCTTGCTAGACGTCCGGAGAGTGTTGGTCGGGTCATCAAATATTACAACAGATTAACTTTTGAAATTAGGGCAATCTTACGAGAAAGCATGTAATGTCTAAGTTTTTTGGCGGAAAAAATTAAAGCTAGAAAATACTTCTCAATAAGTGGATACATTACTTCCGTCGGTATTGGACGGTAAATCAAGTAGTAGAGTGCGTTGTCCTTACCCTCTTCATTGACTTGGGCTAATAGGGCTCCAAGAAAGTCGTCTAAGGCCGCGGTATAAAGTATCAACAGTTTCCCTGGGTTAGGGGCTGCCAAAATAAAAGGTGTCATTCAATATTGTTTGACGTCCTCAAAGGCCCACTGACATTTTTCTTCCCAAATGAATTTTGTATCTTTTTTAATTAACGTCAAGAAGGGCTGACACCTACCTGAGAGATTAGAAATAAAGCGTCTCAGACACGCCAACTTCCTCTCGAAGGAACGTAGTTGTTTCAAGCTTTTAGGCGGAGGCATTTCCAAGATAGCCTTAATCTTATTTGGGTAGAACTCGATTCCCCGATGACAAACAACAAATCCTAGAAACTTTTTGGAGTAATGCCAAAGGCGCATTTTATGGGATTCATTTTAAGGTCATATCGTCGTAACCGTTCAAACACAATCCTCAAATCATACAAATGGTCTATTTTTTGTTTAATTTTGATGACCAGATCATCCACGTAGCATTCTACTTGATTGTGAATGAGGTCGTCAAATTACTTTTAATGACCAAATCATCCACATAACATTCCACTTGCTTGTGAATGAGGTCATAAAAAATCTTTGTCATTGCACATTGGTGTGTTGCTCAAGTGTTCTTTAGGCCGAACGACATCACTGTGTAACAGAAAATTGTAATCGGTGTTCTGAAAGCTGTGAGAGCTGCATCCTTGGGAGCCATCTTGATTTGGTTGTATCTCGATGAAGGAGAAAATATCATGTGTTGAAGTGATATCCACCATATTTCTGGTATCAGTAACGGAAACTCATCTTTTGGACATGCTTTGTTCAAATCTCTGAAGTCGACGCAAATATGGAGTTGTCCATTTTTCTTCTTGATAGGTACAATGTTAGCTAACCATGTGGGGTATTTTCCTTCTTTCACAAAGTTAGCGTCTGTTAATTTCTTCACTTCTGCGATTATTTGTTGCTTTATTTCAAGGCACATTCTTCTAGGAGCTTATTTTACAAGGGTTATATTCTTATCCACCCTGAGTTTATGAACTGTGACCTCTGTTGATAGTCCTGACATTTCATCATAGCTCCATGTGAAAAAATATTTAAATTTTGTGAACAATTTGATAAATTCCAAAGATTCTTCATCATTAAGTAGAGAACTTAAAAAAGTAGGACGTGGTTGCTCTTCAGTCCCTGTGGTTGATTTCTCTCAACTCATCAACAGTTTACTTAATTTCTTCTTCAAATTATAGTGGAGCATCTTCTATTAGTTGATCAGTAGAGTCATCCTCTATATCAAGGTCATC
Organism: Phalaenopsis hybrid cultivar; assembly: GCA_002079205.1. NCBI lineage: Eukaryota > Viridiplantae > Streptophyta > Magnoliopsida > Asparagales > Orchidaceae > Phalaenopsis > Phalaenopsis hybrid cultivar. The sequence continues at coordinate 303,205 of JXCR01079572.1, forward strand.
CTCTTCTGATTCACTAGTAACAACCAAGTGAAATTCTGAATTATCAACTGGTCCGACTGTACCAAATCCGAGACCCCCTTTTGAGTTGGGAGTTTGACTTTTAACACTTCATAGTTTTTCAAAAGGTTGTAATTTATCTTTTGGCATTTGTTTTGGCATGTGTCCCTGTTGAATTAACATTTGTACACAAGGCAAAAAGTAACCAAAAGGCAATTCCATTAACTCATTAGGATCATCATCCTAGTTTACATGATTTTCAAGATCAGCCGAGGTAGAAGCACGGTAGAATTTGATCAGCTTTGAACAAGCACTACAGACTTTCTTGACCCCTAAACTCTCGACCTTTTGAGGGAGAATCAGAGTAAGTGTCATAGCATTCACACAGTGATTTATCCGATCATACATCGTCTCATATTCTTTTTTGTCGACATCTTCTAAGGATATCTTGTATCCAAGTTTCTTCTGTTTTGTCATCATTATTTTGTTTTTGGAACTGTCCTCATCACTAATGTTGATGTTTGGCCTAGTCTGTTCAACGATTAAGTTGGTTTTTCCTCGTTCACATCACCGGCCTCGACCTCGAGTGCGTGAACTAAAAGAACCTCCACAAATTTGTTGCAAAAGAGTGGTGGAAGATTGCTGAAGTGGAGTTGAATGACCCTACCATTGTACTTCTTCTAAATCTTTACTTTTATTTGTCACAGTTTTACGAGAGAAGATAGTTTTCCTTGGAGGCTAAATCTTTACTTTTATTTGTCACAGTTTTATGAGAGAAGATAGTTTTCCTTGGAGGCGTGTAGTAGGTAACATCTTCATGAATGCCAACTTTATGAATTGAAAATGGTTGTAGATCTCCCTTGATGCAATGTTCTTTTCCTTCTTCGTAGTACTTAATGCACTAGTGTAGAGATGAAGGAACCATGTTGTGTTCATAATCCACGGTCGACCCAGTAGAGTGTTGAAAGAAGTCCCAACATCGATGATATGAAACATGGCGATTGTTGCTAGTTCTCCAACCTTCATAAACAATGTAATCGATCCAAGGGCTCTTTCCCCTTTTGGTTGAATCCTCTTAGCATCATTTTATCGGCCGTAAGTTCCTGAGCTTCAATATCCAAATAGTCTAATGTCCGTAGACTCGTCAATTTTAAGGATGCTTCCGGATCTACTAAAACCCTGGACAACACAAATTTGTCGATGTTAACGGAGATATAGAATGGTCGGTTGTGGTCGGCGGTACCAAGCAGAAAATCTTTATCTGTGAAGGTTACCCAAGGCTATTCTTTCAGTGAACAAACTTCATCCGAGGATTTGCTGGCCAACTGAGTTAAAGCAAATCTCTGGGTCAAGCAATGTTGTAACAAGAACTTCTCTTATCTCTTTTGATAGCATCAGAGCATTGTAGATGCTTATTCTAGCTGGTAATTTCCTAAGATGAGCTAGCACATTGTAATTTACTTTATTTGGTCCTCCGATTTTTAATTGGTTGTGTGGTTCTTTCACTAGTGGAGGCGGAGGTAGTTCTTCTCGAGTTACTATTTGTGTTCCTTTATCCACTGAAGCTATTCTTTGGGGTAACACTCTCCCGTTCCTTAAGTTCACTTCTGTAATTTCTTCTTCTTGAAATATCATTGTCAAATCTTCTCGTGTTTCTTCTTTGTTGAAAATATCTAAGTTGATGGCAAGCCGTGCACCGTGGTGCTCGAGAATTGGTTCCTCACTCCTGGTGCTATCGTAAGAGGTATTGTCAATGTCTTCTTCGGTCTTATTAGCGAGTTCATTGGACTCAATTATAATTTGAGGATCATTTTGATATTCGAGATTGAAGCTAGATTTGTTATAATCAGTTACGTTATCACCAAAAATAGTTAAAACGTAGCCGAAATCACAATCATTATATTCATAAGACCCTAGAGGGGCAAAAAGATAATCATACAAAGTCAGGGGTTCGAGGATTTTCATCCCCAACTCCAAAACAACCAATCTAGTAGAGGTAGCCCCTATCCTACCCCCCATGCTATCAATCCTTGTGGTAGTTTTCGTGTTTATCTTTATCTTTGACAACAAAGAATCTTTTAGAGAAATCTTCATATCGGGCTTGAAAGGCTGAAGACTCTGAACGGAGGCTTGTTTTGATGCGTTCTGGATTTGATTTAATATTTTCTTGAATAATTTTCTCCAAACTTCATTTCATTCATCTTTTCTAATATATACAGAAGATTATTTTGATGAATTTTTGTATTTGGTTTAGAACCCTCTAGAGCTCATCCCAAGTTGTACTCCATCCCTCTTCTCTGGTATATGGATCAATCAGAGAAATTGGCTCGACCAAAATAATAGTTATGGAACCTTTCTTAGGTTCTCTTAAATATTCTTTTGGGATCATTATATTCCCTTCTTTGACGTTCTTTTTGAGCCAATCCATAAAGATGAAAAACTCTTCTATAGTGTGCCCGAACAATCAGTGGTATGGGCAGTAATTTGGTTCATCTTTCTTGTCAACTTCTTTGGGCTTCTTTGGATCGGGTAATCTGAACTCAGGTTTCTTCATCAGACTTCTGAACTTTTTAGACATGACTTCATCTTTGAATGAATATACCATTTTTTGTCATTTTGCCAGAGATATTCTCTTATTCTCTATTTGAGACGATCCTCCTTGAGGCGGTCACTGGCTAGACTGGCTATTCTACTTTTAAGCCTGGTGTTATGAAGATTGACGAGGATTTTCTGCATATATTTTCATTGGTTGTTTTCCCTTGTCGACAGTCTCTACTGTTCCCGACTTCTTTTTAAGCACTCTGGTTGCCTTGGATTTCTCGTGCGAATCCATATGTTTGATTTCCTCTTGAAGACTGTTGGCTTTTATGAGTAACTTCTTGAAGGAATTGATGGTGAGTCCCTTGAGCATGAAAGCTACCAGACCATGAATGCTTTTGTGTAAAATCTCAATTGCATTATGTTCATGTAGCTGAGGTTCACACTTCATTCTATGGTTTCTCCACCTCAAAATATAGTCCACCAAATTCTTGTTGGGCTTTTGTTTTTCCATCATGAGCTCTCCTATACATACATGATGTTGTGCTCCGGTAAATCTTTTCACAAATAATTGTTACAGCTCGACAAATGCCTTAACTGATCCGTTGAGTAAATCAACATACCAATCTAAAGCAATCCTTGACAGGTTGCTGACAAACCGTTAGAAGAGTAAATCTTTATTTCTTATGCTGCCACAACTAGCTTGAAAGTGTGCTATATGTTGTCTGGGATTTCCAGTCTCATCAAATATCTTGAAGTTTTGTGCCGTGAAACCTTTGAGGAAGGGTACAACATCAAATTCTTCCATGTAAGGTCTACCCTTTAGAATTAATGCATCGACCTTAGATTTGGTTAAGGCCTCCCAAACTTGTTCGACTATTTGCTTAAATTTTTTTTCTGGTATGGCGCTCGATGGAGAATCCTTCTTTGGTAGCTCATCTTTGTTTGCTGAAGCTACTTCCCTTCCTTCATCCATGATATGTATGATTTTTAGTTGGTTGATCTCCGGAGAGGCTAGTTGCGGTGCTTTTGATTGCCCTGAATGGTGGCAATGGAGGTAATGGCGGCGGCCATCTCTTCTATCCTTTTTTTACAGTTGGTTGACTTGCTCATCCCTTAGGAGAATAGCCCTACACAACACATCTATGACATTCTCTTCGATGAGAGGTTAAGCCTCGCCCGCAGATGTAGCGGCTCTAGTTTTGATGACATGGATATCCATGAAATCTTCTTCAAGGTAGTCATTATAGTAAAAATCTTCATCATCATCATCGATGGAAACTCATTGCTCTCGAGCCAATTTGGAAATCTTGACTCTGAGCCTTTCAACTTTTTCTTCGATCATTGATTATTTGATTGTTCTAAGATCTAGAGGACCCTACTAGACCTCCTCCTCTTGCTCTTCCATTTCACTGGCAATTACTTTGATGATGTCAGATACTTCGGACCCTGGCTTCATTCCATGATCTTTCCTTGCGGGCTTACTGGACCATATTGGTACAACGACCTTGGGTATCCACACCTTCTTCTTTGACAGTGATGTCTCAGGTTGAGGTGTCCTACCAGAGACATCGGGATGTCGAGGAGATGTATGCTCCCCATAGTGCAGACCAGCTATGGTACCGGGTAATTTCTTCATCTTTTCCTTTGAAATTTTAGGGATCTCTTTATGGTGTGTGCTCGGTAAAATTATTGGACCCAGTCTTGACTTAACTGGTCAACGGCCTGTGGTCCTAGTAGTGGTGGAATCTATGTTGACAATAGCGGTATCGACTCTGCTTCCCAAGCAGAACCAGACTGGAATACGGGCAGGTTAACTTTCAGTTGACTTCTAAGATTGTCTAGCAGATTTGACATCCCTTAAAATTTCTTTCTTCATACAAGGGGATATTGTACGTCCCACTCGTTTAAGTAATTCATTGACTGAGCAACTTTATTTGGCAGCTAGTCTCTGAAAAAATGAATTGACTCGGGTGATAGGAGTAGGCTTTCCTTTCTCCTCACCATGTTCATGAAGTAACAGTAATGCAGAGGCAATCTTCTGGATACTTTCATACGCATCGGTATCCATTAGAGGATGGAATCTACTTCCCTGCATAAGTTGATATACTTCTGGTAATTCTAACTCCTCTTGGTGAGGCTTTTCCTTGACAGGTATTTCCTCAGGAGCCTGGGCTTTAGTGGCCCTTAGAACTCTCCTATTGCGGTTTCTCTTCTGAGTTCGGGTTAGTGGTGCAATTCTAGAACTAGATCTAATTTGGAATACTGCTAGCGGGATAGCCAATCCCTCAGTCGGATCTTCAATGATCATGACTTCATTTCCCTTAGCAACATTGGGAACAAAAGGCTTGGTAGGTGCCATAGTGGAAATAGTAACCTTGGCCTTCTTATAAGAAGGGAAGTCCTGAAGACAGTTCAAGTTGAACTCAGCAGACATCTCCTGAATTTCTGGAGCGGTGAATTTCATCACGCCGAACAGGGCCTTCCCGAGGAAAACCTCGAGGACTTCAAATCCGGCTCCGAACTTAATTGTGAGAGTAGCATTGCGGGCTTCATGGCTCATCAACAGGTTGTAAGAAAAAATCAGCATTTGGTAGGCCATTGCAGTAACTTTAAAACAAAAAGTTCTGGGGTTAGCTATATGGCCAAAACCTACTAATCTTAGTGCAAGCACTGAAAATTAACAAAGGTTGATCTGTGGACCGGGTATGTCTTAGTTTGTGGGAATTTTAAAATTTTTAGTAAAAAGGTAATTTAAAATTAGAAAAATTTAATTAATTTATAAGCGTGCACAGCACAACACAATTTGATTTAATTTATAAAATAGCAAATTTTTTACCTCAGTTTTGGCTGAGGTCTAGTTTTCCTCTTTAGTATCCTAGGGTCTAGCCATAGGGCTTTCCTATTACTATTCCTAAAAAACTAGAAAAGGAACACTCACCATTAGAAATTCCAAACTTCTCTTTACTCAACTTCAAGCTCTACATATTGGTCTTAACCTCTAGCACTTAGTAGGTGCAGTCATTATGAGGGAGCTCAAGGAGAGTTCCCATAGGACTGCTTGACCTTAAGGTTGACTATGGGTGTTGGTCTAGTGCTAAGGCACTCACTACAATCATCTCACTCACAATCACTCACAAATACAAACCCAAAATTTCTTGACTTTGATCCCTTAATCCCTTGGGAGACTCATGTAGATGGTCCCCTAAACCCACTAGCCCTAGGCTAAAGTTTAGTTAAAACCAGTACATTGAGGACCCAAATGGGGATTCCAATTGTCCATAGCTCATTTATGGTGGTTGGCACCCCAATTATACCAAAAATACTCAACTTGGCCATTTGCCCTAAACTCCCCCAAATTACCTAAGTACCCTTAAAACTGTAAATTTGGCCAAAATTCCCAAATTTACCCAAAATACCTAAATTTATTAAAAAATCATTTCAAACTTTTTGANTAATAAATGATCTCTCCCAGCTCAAAATTTCCACCTATCTTGCGGCGTGCAAGAATTGGGCTTTTGAGCACGAGGACGAGGTCACCGACTTTGGATGTCCTCGGGCGGACCAATTTATCATGAGCTTGTACCATCTTTGCCTGGTAAAGTTCCAAATGTTGTTGTGCTTCAAGTCATTTTCCTTCAAGATTCTCTAGTTCTTCAAGTTTGAGCTTAGCACTTTCTTTTGTTGTGATTTTGCTGGTGGTTGTGACTCTAAGAGATGACGTCTTAATTTCTAAAGGTAGCATGACCTCAGACCTGTACACAAGAGCGTAGGGTGTCCACTAAGTGGGAGTTTTGAATGTCATCCGGTAGGACCACAAGGCTTCTAACAGTTTGTTGTGCTAATCTCTTTTGTTTTCTTCTAATGTTTTCTTTAAAATCTGTACCAGTGTCTTGTTGAAGGCTTCAGCCAATCCATTTTCTCTGGGATAGTAAATTTTAGAGTATCTCCAATCTATCCCGTGTATTTTGATGAAATTGTTGATTTTGGTGCTTTTGAAGGTCGTCCCATTGTCGGAGATTATTCTTCGTAGTACTCCAAAACGGTAGATGACTTGGATTTTGAAGAACTGAAAAATGTGTTATGCCGTAACCTCTCGTAGTGGCACTGCCTCTGACCATTTGGAGAAATAATCTGTAACGACAAGTATAAACCTGTGTCTTTTGGAGGATGGAGGGTTTATCAGACCTATTTTTTCCATGCCCCAACACTCAAATGGCCATGAGGCAACGATTGGGTGTAGCACATTCGGAGGTTGGTGTAAGACCACCCCATGCACCTGACATTGGTGACATCTTCTGGCATGCAATCAGACATCATTGCTGGCCAATAATATCCAATTCTTTTGATTTTCATTTTCATCTTCAGTCCCGACTGGTGAGCGCCACACAATCCGACATGTACTTCTTTGACAATATTTTGTGCTTTTGCTTTGCTTCAACATCGTAACCACATCTGGTTAAACAATCTCCTGTAGAGGGCTTCACCTACTGGAGCGTAAGACATAGTTTTTTTGTAATGTGATGTGCCTCAAACTTGTCCTTTGGTAGCTTTCCAGTATGCAAATATTCTATTAATGTCTTGCGCCATTCTTCATTGATGTCTGTAACCGCAATCATTGTTTCCTTTTCCTTCCCGAGCTTATGTAGATTGTTGAGGTTGATTTGAGACAAAACTTGTCTTCCTTGCACTATGATTTCGATGGAATCCTTCGGGGGACATGCCAGTTCTTTTGCAAGTTTTGCTAGAGTGTTAGCATGGGCATTATCTCCCCTAGGAATCCGGTAGAAAGTCACAATTGAAATTTGCTCCAGCATCTTTATTGTGTAGTGGTGATATTCTGCTAATCTTAGTTTCAAAATTTTGTATTGTCCGGCGACTTGCTGGATGAAGAGTTGAGATTCACCATAGATGGCAATATTTGTTATATCCTTTGAGATTGCCAATTCCAATCCGGTGATTAAAGCTTCATATTTTGCTTCATTATAGGTGCACGACTCTTTCAGGTGGTATGAGAAAATCAACATATCCTTATCTGGCCTGATAAAGATTAAATCGATCCTCGCTTTGCCTGGTATGACTGTGCCTGATTCTTTGTCTTGCTTGGCTGATGAAGCGTCGTCGAAGTACATTTTCCAATGTTGTGCACTAGAAAATTCTATTTGTAGTATGTGCTCATCTGGTAGTTCATCGTTGAGAGGGGACCCAGCTGGTAGTGAGTGTGCAGCGAGAAAGTCTGCTAGAACCTGTCACTTGATAGCACAGTGAGGAACAAAAGTTATATCAAACTCTAATAAGATCATTGGCCATCTTGCTACACGTCCGGAGAGTGCTGGTCGGGTCATCAAATATTACAATGGATTAACTTTTGAAATTAGGGCAATCTTACTAGAAAGCATGTAATGTCTAAGTTTTTTGGCAGCAAAAAGTAAAGCTAGAAAATACTTCTCAATAAGTGGATACATTACTTCCGTTGGTATTAGACGGTGACTCAAGTAGTAGAGTGCGTTGTCTTTACCCTCTTCATTGACTTGGGCTAATAGGGCTCCAAGAAAGTCATCTAAGGCCGCGGTATAAAGTATCAACGGTTTTCCTGGGTTAGGGGCTGCCAAAATAAAAGGTGTCATTCAATATTGTTTGACGTCCTCAAAGGCCCATTGAAATTTTTCTTCCCAAATGAATTTTGTATATTTTTTAATTAACGTCAAGAAGGGCAGACACCTACCTGAGAGATTAGAAATAAAGCATTTCAGATATGCCAACTTTCTCTGGAAGGAACGTAGTTGTTTCAAGCTTTTAGGCAGAGGCATTTCCAAGATAGCTTTAATCTTATCTGGGTAGAACTCGATTTCCCGATGACAGACAACAAATCCTTGAAACTTTCTGGAGTAACGCCAAAGGCGCATTTTATGGGATTCATTTTAAGGTCATATCGTTGTAACCGTTCAAACACAATCCTCAAATCATACAAATGGTCTATTTTTTACTTACTTTAATGACCAAATCATCCACATAACATTCCACTTGCTTGTGAATGAGGTCATAAATATCTTTGTCATTGCACATTGGTATGTTGCTCAAGCGTTCTTTAGGCCGAACGACATCACTATGTAACAAAAAATTGTAATCGGTGTTCTAAAAGCTGTGAGTGCTGCATCTTTAGGAGCCATCTTGATTTGGTTGTATCTCGATGATCCGTCCATGAAGGAGAAAATATCATGTGTTGAAGTGATATCCACCATTATTTCTGGTATCAGTAAAAGAAAATCATCTTTTGGACATGCTTTGTTCAAATCTCTGAAGTCGACGCAAATATGGATTTGTCCATTTTTCTTCTTGACAGGTACAATGTTAGCTAACCATGTGGGGTATTTTCCTTCTTTCACAAAGTTAGCGTCTGTTAATTTCTTCACTTCTGCGATTATTTGTTGCTCTATTTTAAGGCACATTCTTCTAGGAGCTTATTTTACTAGGGTTATATTCTTATCCACCCCGAGTTTATGAACTACAACCTCTGTTGATAGTCCTGACATTTCATCATAGCTCCATGTGAAACAATATTTAAATTTTTTGAACAATTTGATAAATTCCAAAGATTCTTCATCATTGAGTAGAGAACTTAAAAAAGTAGGACGTGGTTGCTCTTCAGTCCTGTGGTTGATTTCTCTCAACTCATCAACAGTTGACTTAATTTCTTCTTCAAATTATAGTGGAGCATCTTCTATTAGCTGATCAGTAGAGTCATCCTCTATATCGAGGCCATCCTCTTCTGATTCACTAGTAACAACCATGTGAAATTCTGAATTATCGACTGGTCCGACTGTACCAAATCCGAGACCCCCTTTTGAGTTGGGAGTTTGACTTTTAACACTTCATAGTTTTTCAAAAGGTTATAATTTATCTTTTGGCGTTTGTTTTGGCATGTGTCCCTGTTGAGTTAACATTTGTACACAAGGCGAAAAGTAACCAAAAGGCAATTCCATTAACTCATTAGGATCATCATCCAAGTTTACATGATTTTCAAGATCAGTCGAGGTAGAAGCACGGTAGAATTTGATCAGCTTTGAACAAGCACTACAGACTTTCTTGACCTCTAAACTCTCAACCTTTTGAGGGAGAATCAGAGTAAGTGTCATAGCATTCACACAGTGATGTATCCGATCATACATCGTCTCATATTCTTTTTTGTCGACATCTTCTAAGGATTTCTTGTATCGAGGTTTCTTCTGTTTTGTCATCTTTATTTTGTTTTTGGAACTGTCCTCATCACTAATGTTGATGGTTGGCCTAGTCTGTTAAACGATTAAGTTGGTTTTTCCTCGTTCACATCGCCGGCCTCGACCTCAAGTGCGTGAACTAAAAGAACCTCCACCAATTTGTTGCAAAAGAGTGGTGGAAGATTACTGAAGCGGAGTTGAATGGCCCTACCATTGTACTTCTTCTAAATCTTTACTTTTATTTGTCACAGTTTTACGAGAGAAGATAGTTTTCCTTGGAGGCTAAATCTTTACTTTTATTTGTCACAGTTTTATGAGAGAAGATAGTTTTCCTTGAAGGCGTGTAGTAGGCAGCATCTTCATGAATGCCAACTTTATGAATTGAAAACGGTTGTAGATCTTCCTTGATGCAATGTTCTTGTCCTTCTTTATAGTACTTAATGCACTAGTGTAGAGATGATGGAACCATGTTGTGTTCATAATCCACGGTCGACCCAGTAGAGCGTTGAAAGAAGTCCCGACATCGATGATATGAATTGTGGCGGTTGTTGCTAGTTCTCCAACCTTCATAAACAATGTAATCGATCCAAGGGCTCTTTCTCCCTTTTGGTTGAATCCTCTTAGCATTATTTTATCGGCCGTAAGTTCCTGAGCTTCAATATCTAAATAGGCTAATGTCCGTAGACTCATCAATTTTAAGGATGCTCCCGGATCTACTAAAACTCTGGACAACACAAATCTGTCGATGTTAACGGAGATATAGAATGATCGGTTGTGGTCGGCAGTACCAAGTAGCAAATCTTTATCTATGAAGGTTACCCCAGGCTATTCTTTCAGTGAACAAACTTCATCCGAGGATTTGCTGGCCAACTGAGTTAAGCAAATCTCTGGGTCAAGCAATGCTGTAACCAAAACTTATCTTATCTCCTTTAATAGCATCAGAGCATTGTAGATGCTTAATCTAGCTGGTAATTTTCTAAGATGAGCTAGTACATTATAATTTACTTTATTTGGTCCTCCAATTTTTAATTGGTTGTGTGGTTCTTCCACTAGTGGAGGCGGAAGTAGTTCTTCTCAAGTTACTATTTGTGTTCCTTTATCCACTGGAGCTATTCTTGGGGGTAATACTCTCCCGCTCCTTAAGTTCACTTCTGTAATTTCTTCTTCTTGAGATATCATTGTCAAATCTTCTCGTGTTTCTTCTTTGTTGGAAAGATCTGAGTTGATGGCAAGCGGTGCACCGTGGTGCTCGAGAATTGGTTCCTCACTCCCGGTGCTGTCGTAAGCGGTATTGTCAATGTCTTCTTCGGTCTTATTAGCGAGTTCATTGGACTCAATTATAATTTGAGGATCATTTTGATAATCGATATTGAAGCTAGAATTGTTATAATCAGTTACGTTATCACCAAAAACAGTTAAAACATAGCCGAAATCACAATCATTATATTCATAAGACCCTAAAGGGGTAAAAAGATAATCATACAAAGTCAGGGGTTCGAGGATTTTCTTCCCCAAATCCAAAACAACCAATCTAGTAGAGGTAGCCCCTATCCTACCCCCCATGCTATTAATCTTTGTGGTAGTTTTCTTGTTTATCTTTATCTTTGACAATGAAGAATCTTTTGGAGAAATCTTCATCTTGAGCTTGATAGGCTGAAGACTCTGAACGGAGGCTTGTTTTGATGCGTTCTGGATTTGATTTAATATTTTCTTGAATGATTTTCTCCAAACTTCATTTCATTCATCTTTCCTAATATATGCAGAAGATTATTTTGATGAATTTTGTATTTGGTTTAGGACCTTCTAGAGCTCATCCCAAGTCGTACTCCATCCCTCTTCTCTGGTATATGGATCAATCAGAGCAATTGGCTCGACCGAAATCATATTTATGGAACCTTTCTCAGGTTCTCTTAAATATTCTTTTGGGATCATAATATTCCCTTCTTTGGCGTTATTTTTGAGCCAATCCATAAAGATGAAAAACTCTTCTATAGTGTGCCCCAGCAATCTGTGGTATGGGCAGTAATTTGGTTCATCTTTCTTGTCAACTTCTTTGGGCTTCTTTGGATCGGGTAATCTGAACTCAGGTTTCTTCATCAGACTTCTGAACATTTTAGACACGACTTCATCTTTGAATGAATATACCATTTTTTGTCGTTCTGCCAGAGATATTCTCTTATTCTCTATTTGAGATGATCCCCCTTGAGGCGGTCACTGGCTAGACTGGCTATTCTGCTTTTAAGCCTGTTGTGATAAAGAATGACGAGAATTTTCTGCATATATTTTCATTGGTTGTTTTCCCTTGTCACTAGTCTCTACTGTTCCCGACTTCTTTTTAAGCACTCTTGTTGCCTTGGATTTCTCATGCGACTCCATATATTTGATTTCCTCTTGAAGACTGTTGGCTTTATTGAGTAGCTTCTCGAAGGAATTGATGGTGAGTCCCTTGAGCATGAAAGTTACTGGACCATGAATGCTTTTGTGTAAAATCTCAATTGCATTATGTTCATGTAGCTGAGGTTCACACTTCATGCTATGGTTTCTCCACCTCAAAATATAGTCCACCAAATTCTCGTTGGGCTTTTGTTTTTCCATCATGAGCTCTCCTATACATACATGATGTTGTGCTCCGGTAAATATTTTCACAAATAATTGTTACAGCTCGGCAAATGCCTTAACTGATCCGTTGAGTAAATCAACATACCAATCCAAAGCAATCCTTGACAGGTTGCTGACAAACTGTTAGAAGAGTAAAGCTTCGTTATTTCTTATGCTGCCACAACTAGCTTGAAAGTGTGCTATATGTTGTCTGGAATTTCCAGTCCCATCAAATATCTTGAAGTTTTGTGCCGTGAAACCCTTGAGGAAGGGTACAACATCAAATTCTTCCATGTAAGGTCTACCCTTTAGAATTAATGCACCGCCCTTAGATTGTGTTAAGGCCTCCCGAACTTGTTCGACCATTTGCTTAAATTCTTTCTCTGGTATGGCGCTCGATGGAGAATCCTTCTTTGGTAGCTCATCTTTGTTTGCTGAAGCTACTTCCCTTCCTTCATCCATGATATGTATGATTTCTAGTTGGTTGATCTCCGGAGAGGCTAGTTGCGGTCCTTTTGATTGCCCTGAATGGTGGCCATGGAGGTAATGGCGGCGGCCATCTCTTCTATCCTTTTTTTACAGTTGGTTGACTTGCTCATCCCTTAGGAGAATAGCCCGACACAACTCATCTACGACATTCTCTTCGATGAGAGGTTGAGCCTCACCCACAGATGTAGCGGCTCTAGTTTTGATGACATGGATATCCATGAAATCTTCTTGAAGGTAGTCATTATAGTGAAAATCTTCAACATCATCATCGATGGAAACTCACTGCTCTCGAGCCAATTTGGAAATCTTGACTCTGAGCCTTTCAACTTTTTCTTTGATCATCGATTATTTGATTGTTCTAAGATCTAGAGGACCCTGCTAGACCTCCTCCTCTTGCTTCACTGGAAATTACTTTGATGATGTCAGATACTTCGGACCCTGGTTTCATTCCATGATCTTTCCTTGCGGGCTTACTGGACCATATTGGTACAGCGACCTTGGGTATCCACACCTTCTTCTTTGACAGTGATGTCTCAGGTCGAGGTGTCCTACCGGAGACATCGGGATGTCGAGGAGAAGTATGCCCCCATAGTGTAGACCAGCTATGGTACCGGGTAATTTCTTCATCTTTTCCTTTGAAATTTTAGGGATCTCTTTATGGTGTGTGCTCGGTAAAATTCTTGGACCCAGTCTTGACTTAACTGGTCGACGGCCTGTGGTCCTAGTAGCGGTGGAATCTGTGGTGACAATAGCGGTATCGACTCTGCTTCCCAAGCAGAACCAGACTGGAATACTGGCAGGTTGACTTTCAGTTGACTTCTAAGATCGTCTAGCAGATTTGACGTCCCTTAAAATTTCTTTCTTCATACAAGGGGAAATTGCACGTCCCACTCGTTTAAGTAATTCATTGACTGGGCAACTTTATTTGGCAGCTAGTCTCTGAAAAACTGAATTGACTCGGGTGATAGGAGTAGACTTTTTTTTCTTCTAACCATGTCCATGAAGTAACGGTAATGCAGCGGCAATCTTCTAGATACTTTCATACGCATCAGTATCCATTAGAGGATGGAATCTACTTCCCGCAGATGTGGATATACTTCTGGTAATTCTAACTCCTCTTGGTGAGGCTTTTCCTTGATAGGTATTTCCTCAGGAGCCTGGGCTTTAGTGGCCCTTAGAACTCTCCTATTGCGGTTTCCCTTCTGAGTTCAGGTTAGTGGTGTGATTCTTGAACTAGATTCAATTTGGAATATTGGTAGCGGGATAGCTAATCCCTCAGTCGGATCTTCAATGATCATAACTTCTTTTCCCTTAGGAACAGTGGGAACAACAGGCTTGGTAGGTGCCATAGTGGAAATAGTAAGCTTGGCCTTCTTATAAGAAGGGAAGTCCTGAAGACAGTTCAAGTTGAACTCAGCAGACATCTCCTGAATTTCTGGAGCGGTGAATTTCATCACGACGAATAGGGCTTTCCCAAGGAAAACCTCGAGGACTTCAAATCCGGCTCCGAACTTAATTGTGAGAGTAACATTGCGGGCTTCATGGCTCATCAACAGGTTGTAAGAAAAAAATCAGCGTTTGGTAGGCCATTGCAGTAACATTAAAACAAAAAGTTTTGGGGTTAGCTATATGGCCAAAACCTACTAATCTTAGTGCAAGCACTGAAAATTAATAGAGGTTGATCTGTAGACCGGGTATGTCTTAGTTTGTGGGAATTTTAAAATTTTTAGTGAAAGGTAATTTAAAATTAGAAAAATTTAATTAATTTATAAGCGCGCACGCACAACACAATTTAATTTAATTTATAAAATAGCAAATTGTTGACCTCACTTTTGGTTGAGGTTTAGTTTTCCTCTTTAGTATCCTAGGGTCTAGCATAGGGATTTCCTATTACTATTCCTAAGAAACTAGAAAAGGAACCCTCACCATTAGAAATTCCAAACTTCTCTTTACTCAACTTGAAGCTCTACATATTGGTCTTAACCTCTAGCACTTAGTAGGTGCGGTCATTATGAGGGAGCTCAAGGAGAGTTCCCATAGGACTGCTTGACCTTAAGGTTGACTATGGGTGTTGGTCTAGTGCTAAGACACTCACTTCAATCACCTCACTCACAATCACTCACAAATACAAACCCAAAATTTCTTGACTTTGATCCCTTAATCCCTTGGGAGAATCATGTAGATGGTTCCCTAAACCCACTGGCCCTAGGCTAAACTTTAGTTGAAACCAGTACAATGAGGACCCAAATGGGGATTCCAATTGTCCATAGCTCATTTATGGTGGTTGACACCCCAATTATACCAAAAATACTCAACTTGGCCTTTTGCCCTAAGCTCCCCCAAATTACCTAAGTACCCTTAAAACTGTAAATTTGGCCAAAATTCCCAAATCTACCCAAAATACCTAAATTTATTAAAAAATCATTTCAAACCTTTTGAAAATACCCAAATTACCCAAAATCACAAAAAATTGCCATTTTACCAAAATGCCCCTCCTTAGCCCAAAATTCCAAAAAATCTCAAAAAATCCCAAAACATTCCAAATATTCTTAATTTTATTTTTNTTTTTGAAAATACACAAATTACCCAAAATCACAAAAAATTGCCAATTTACCAAAATGCTCCTCCTTAGCCCAAAATTCCAAAAAATCTCAAAAAATCCCAAAACATTCCAAATATTCTTAATTTTATTTTTCTCAACTATCACATAACCCTATTTGACCATCTTTGTCCAACCAAATTGCCCTTAAAAGGCCCAATCTCCCCAAATCCACCTCAAATGTCTATCAAATTGGTCCCGATTTCCCNATAAAAGGCCCAATCTCCCCAAATACACCTCAAATGTCTATCAAATTGGTCCCAATTTCCCATAATTTCGATCTTAAACTTAAATTCACCTTCTATGTGACCAATTTAAACCAAATCCAGGCTCAACTGTCCCATGTTTTGAGTCCAATTTTGAACCAAATCAAAACCCCCAATTTTGGCCACATGACCTAATCTCACCTAGTTAAACCTATAACCCACTCAATTTCCCACAATTTATGTTGAAAACTCTTCATAACATTTCTAAACATCAAACTTGACCTTCAATTGGCCTTAGTGGAGCCTCAATTTGATTTAATTTCAACCTAAGTCAAAAGCCCCAAACTTTGCCCCAAATTGGCTATGCCTCCAAATTTCATTAAATTGATTGTCTTAACCCTAAAATTGGCACCCAATTCATGTTGAAAACTCTTCATCACATTCCTATTGACCATTCTCAATAATCAATTTGGACTTAGCCCAAGCCTAGCCCAATCTAGACCCAAGTCTAGCACAACATGCCCAAATTCACCAAATTTCCAAAATCCTTCAAATTGAAACCCCAATTGAACTCAAAATTCTTTTAATCCTTCACCAAAAATGTTCATTNCGAGACCTCCTCAGTACAACCCAACCACCATAGTGCCTTGAATTCCCTTGCCAAAGTTAAATTTTTTAGCTCAAAACCTTATCGGAGATAGGTCAGAGCTCTCCACACCTCTATACTCCACCAAAATCAAATTAAAATCACCCACACCCTCTTCATAGTGAAATAAGAAGAAGCCCCATCAAATCCCCCTCATACAGATCCCCTAGCATTGCTCTAGGCCAACACCTGAAATCAAGCTTGGTCGAATTCATATTTAGGCCTTTCATCACTGCAAGATGCTTAATCCCTAGCCTCCTTAGACCTCCACAAATGTGCCAAGCACCTATAATCAAAGCTTCCCTTCTCAAAGAAAAGGTATTAAACTCCTCCTCCTCCAAAGCCTATTTTGATTCTCCATTTGATTAGGCTTAATTTAATTGCTTGATTACCATATAGATGTGTTCGTCACACTTAGACAAGCATTTAAAAATAAAGCGCACTTAATTTGGTTAAGAAATGAGTGAGATATTAAGCTTTCAAAATGGATGGTTCTCGGGCTAAGGCATTGGGGATGATGACGGGGAGTCATCCGATCATGTGTTTATCTCATCAACGAATGAGATCTAGCTGGACAGCGCCTTCATACATGAACCGCAGGCCGAGTCAGTGCTGAGGTGGATGGCGGCGTCGAATGAGAGCGCGCCGCGTGGAGTTTCGGAGCCTCCTAGGATCTAGTCAGCGCCGCACATTTAAATAGATAAATAGGGTATTTTTTGATTTAAATAAATAGCCATAACTTTAAAAATTCATTTCTCGGTGTAGAAAAATTACAAAAATAAAATAAAAATACCCTCTTGCTCAGTGAACAGAGGAGAACAACGTGAAATGGTTTAAAATTTATTTGATGCCCATTTTTCTTTTAATTAATTGAATATGGTTTTGAGTCTTTTAATTCTCCATGCATATAGACATCTCACAATGACTTGAAATTTTGGCATGTTGTTGCCTTTGTCTTAGGAAACATTATATGATTTTTCCAAAGTCAACAAATATATCTGGATAAAAATCCATATTTTCAAAGTTTATGCCTATTATTTGCATAAATTAATCATAATAATTAGCATATTGCTTAGAACAATTCAAGAAAATTTTGGAAGGTTTGCTTTGACTACCCTTTGAAGAATATTTCATGGGTTCAGTCATTAAGAATGTACTTAATTTTCACCAACCCTAAAACACAAAGAAAATTAATTTTGGGAAACACAAACATCTAAATGACTTAATTTTTAATCTCCACTGTGATTCAAAGTTCAGAGAACTCCCCATAAAAATTTCAAAACATTTGAAGCTCATTTAAAAACTCAAATTGATTTTTCAAGTTAAATGCCACTTTTTACACTAAAATGATTTTTAATAATGAAAATATAACTCAAAAAAATATAAAAATTGGTTTTTTGAGTTCTCCGTGATTAGAGAAATTTTCTAAAAATAAATTTGAAATTAAAATAAAAATTCCATTTTTAAGTCTTTCCTTAATATTTAAATAATTAAAAATGATAAAAATCACAAAAATAATAAAATTCATGGAAATATTCTAAATTTTTTCCTAAGAATTTAGGAACAATTAGAATATTTTTCCTAATTTTCTAAGTGAAGATATTGAATTTTAAACCTAAAATAATTTTTAAAGTCTAAAAATGAGTTTTCACTAAAATAATTCTGAAAATTCAAAGAAAAATTAAAAAAATGTGAAATTTGTTTCTCTAGGTTCCTTGACATCAAAGAGATTTAATAAAAATATAAAATGTAATTTTCCACATTTAAAATATTTTATAATTAATAAATACTCTATAAATTGAAATAATTCTTAAAATTAAAATATAACTCAATAAATCATGAATTTGGTCCCCATGCTTCTCTTGTCTAAGTCTACCTCCAGTAAAATTTCAAGGGATTAGGATTTGATTTGGTCAACTTATAGAATTTTATTTGCAAAATTCTATTTTTGCATAAAGATAAATATGTAAATTAAATTAAATTTTGAAAAATCACATTCTCTCCTCTGATGTCTTAATGGACCCATGAGTAAGGTGTAATGAAAATTTCAAAGTCATTTGGATTAAATTTGACAAATTATCAAGTAATAGAGCCTTAGGGGCAAAGGTGTAATTTTTGAAATTTGGCGTTATTTAATATTTAGGCTTAATTCAAGGAGGGAAAAGGGTAACCCCTGATTTTAACTGCTTATTTTGATAATTGAAACACAAGGAGATTAATTGGTAGAAACCAACCTCACTCTTTAATAGTCAAGGGAAAAAATTGTAATTCCTTAAATTATTAAAATATGGAAGTCTAGTCAATTAAATAATCCTAGACTTAAGGGTATGACTTTGGAAGTTGATAACTCACTAGTTTAAGGCCCCTACTTTATGCTCCAATGAAATTTAAGTGCTTTGAATATAAATAATCATCATCACTTAAAATTCAACTTCTTTCAAAATAACTAAGATATCTACCAAAACCTTAAGGGCTTAGTAGTGACCTGGGCTAAATCAAATTTGATTAAATGTGGATTAGAAAAGTGAAAATAATTAAAATTGAACAACTTTAGAACACCACAAGCCCAAATAAAAAAATTAGC
The DNA here is from genome assembly GCA_002079205.1 of Phalaenopsis hybrid cultivar. NCBI lineage: Eukaryota > Viridiplantae > Streptophyta > Magnoliopsida > Asparagales > Orchidaceae > Phalaenopsis > Phalaenopsis hybrid cultivar. The sequence continues at coordinate 322,079 of JXCR01079572.1, forward strand.
TAAGTGTTTCTATAACGCTAACTTGCCCCCTTTAAGGGTCTTCACCCACATAATTTTCAAATTAAATTATAAGTGATAATTACCTTACTCTTAAGGATAATTGAAACATCAATGTTCATTGAGCATTAAAGGTATTTACAGGATGGGTTATTAAGCAACATAATAAGTTTAAATGAGCTTGAGACTTTTCACTAGGTAGTGAGAGGGGAGCATGGACCTGCTTCATCCTCTAGACCTGTTGGATACCTCAGAGGTCTACTAAACTTAATATATTTTGCTTAACAAAAATCATCGTTAATCAAACTAATAGGGACCCACCAAGATTTGACCTAGGGTTAGGTAGGTAGGTCACGAAAACCTTACCTTTTTTGCTTTACATAAAATGTTCTAACATGCATTTTGAGTTTCAGGTGGTGGAACGAGAAGACTCACTATGTACGCTTTTGCAGTTTACAACATCATATTTCTTGTACTTTTGCACAATACTTTTGATGCTAACACAAACTTGCATGCTAAACAACAATGTCACCATGCATGAAAACTAAAACTATTAGGATAGCCACAAAATAAAAACCAAAATCAAAACTAAAATTAATCAAGATAAAAATCACCTCCACAACATTCAAAATATAAGACAACTCAAAATTTAATCACAAACATTACACAAAACTCAAAATTTAATCACAAACATAACACAAAACAACAACTACAACTAAATTAAGAGCTCTCTATCGGATGATCGGGAATCCCTCGGAGGAGGTAACCTACGGTTGCTAATGAGGCTTCCCACGATTTAAAGAAAATCGGGAACCCCTCGGAGGAGGTAACCTACGGTTGCTAACGAGGCTCTCACGGTCTAAATGAAATTATGAAACTCATTAAGTTGAGTTTAGTAAATTCATTTGGACCCACGGTCTAAATGAAATTATGGAATTCAGGAGGTAACCTTACATTGCTAATGAAGTTTCCCACGGTCTAAATGAAATTATGGAACTCATTAAGTTGAGTTTAGTAACGAGGTCTCACGGTCTAAATGAAATTATGAAACTCATTAAGTTGAGTTTAGTAAATTCATTTGGACCCACGGTCTAAATGAAATTATGGAATTCATGAAGGTAACCTACGGTTGCTAACGAGGCTTCCCACGGTTTAAATGAAATTATGGAACTCATTAATATGAGTTTAGTAAATTCATTTGGACTAAGTGATTCCAATAGAAAATAGTGATGCCGGGACGAGAGTTTAGTAAATTCATTTGGACTAAGTGATTCCAATAGAAAATAGTGGTGCCGGGACGACGGTTTCATAAGTTCATTTGGACTAAGTGAATCCAATAAAAAATAGTGATGCCGGAACAAGGGAACCGTCGGACTAAGCGAATCCAATAGAAAATAGTGATGCCGGAACGAGGGAACCGTAGGATCCTAACCTGACTAAGTGAATCAAATAGAAAATAGTGATGCCGGAATGAGGGAACCGTAGGATCCTAACCAACCGGAATGAGGGATTACGGTTGCTAATGAGGCTTCCCACGGTCTAAATGAAATTATGGAACTCATTAAGTTGAGTTCGTAAGTTCATTTGGACTAAGTGAATCCAATAGAAAATAGTGGTGCTAGAATAAGGGAACCGTAGGATCCTAACCGCGATAGAAAATAGTGGTGCCGGAACGAGGGAACCATAGGATCCTAACCGATGTCGCTCTAATCAGAAAATTGTGGTGCCGGAACGAGGGAATCGTAGCAGTTGCTAACGAGGCTTCCCACGGTTTAAATGAAATTATGGAACTCATTAAGTTGAGTTTAGTGATTGCTAACGAGGCTTCCCACAGTCTAAATGAAATTATGGAACTCATTAAGTTGAGTTTAGTACTAACGAGGCTTCCCACGGTCTAAATGAAATTATGGAACTCATTAAGTTGAGTTTAGTAAGTCTAATGAGGCTTCCCACGGCCTAAATGAAATTATGGAACTCATTAAGTTGAGTTTAGTAAATGTTTGGACTAAGTGATTCCAATAGAAAATAGTGATACCGGGACGACGGAACCGAGGGATCTTGACCGGAGGCTTCCCACGGTCTAAATGAAATTATGGAACTCATTAAGTTGAGTTTAGTAAATTCATTAGACTAAGTGAATCCAATAGAAAATACCAGAATGAGAAGCCGTAGGATCCTAACGAATGTCGCTCTAATCAACTTTAACATCCCCCATAAAATTTAAAGAACTTCAACCATAGGACCATCTGATTTGACATCATAACCTGACACCCTAGAAAACTTAAACTCGTCACGACAAGGAGCTTGGAGCTAGCATGGTGGGCAATACGGCCATCTTCAATAACAAGCCATAGGATTTCATTTTATGTAATGCAAAACCTGTCTTCCCCAGCTAAACCATTTCCTTCTTTAGAATTAAATAACAAGCCATAGGATTTTGATGTTGTTTTTCTAGTGCAATATAAATCCTCAACTCATCTTTAGGCCTTCGTACTGCTCTTCTGTACAATATAAGCCCTAACTCGTCTTAGGAATCCATGATTGTCGTCCGTCACGACCTAAATCCTTACATCTTTCAGGTTATTTGTGCGATCATTTTACACAAATGTATGCCCTAACAAATAAAATTAGAAAGATGAAACACTTAAATATTTATCCTCAAAATTTAAGCCAAACCATAGGATAGACCAGGAAGACACTGAGGTTCTCCTTTGGATCCATGACATCCCCTAGTTCTTCCTCCTTTGGATTCCAAAAATAAAATGCTCCAAATTTGAGTCAATCCCATTTCACATCTCTTTGTCCGATATCGTTGAAAAGTCCTATCCTTTTGAAATCCTTGAAGATAATATTTCCTGATTTTTATCGAAAGTTTTTTAGGTGACTTCGGTCATTTAGGAAGTAATTAACTATAGGGGCTTGCCCTTATAGGAAGCTTTTTTCTAACCCAGCTTAATATAAATCTTATTTAATTCTTCATATTAAATAGGGAAAATTGTCGGCAAATAAAATGATTTCACAGACCAAACGAACGTCTTATATTTCTCAATTTATTTGACCGAGTCTCATCCTCAAGTCTTGTGTTTATCCTTCATGATAAATACAAGATTTGATGTACAAAGCTCTTTCATTTAAACTATAAAAAATATGGGATCAGTTTGATTTCATATTTTTCTAAACATTAAAATGTCCTTCCAAAGCGGGTGACGAGATTTGGATTCTGGTGACCGACACTTCTTACGGGCAACTCCCAAAACCAAAATAGTGCTGACAACTTCTGGAGACTCTGTTGGGGATGAGCTTCTCTTTTCATTTAAATCAAGAAATATTATCTTCACACATCGATAATGTGTCCATGTCCCTCTTGGACCAAATTACTCTTCTTTCGTTGACATACTTTACCCATTTCTGTCTTGGGAAAGTACGGTCAACTCTTTGGACTTCAGGACTATCTGTTCAATAACCTTTGAACAGAGGGGTTCAGGAGGCCATTAAGAACTCTTTAAATCTTCCCCAATAGGTGTGTTGGTGGACTAGTTCCACCTGAGTAGTGTGTGTTGCTAAATGGGTCCCGCACTAGGTCCTAAACACTTCACATCTCCATTCCAAATCTGATTTCTTATTTTGAAAATTAAATCAAATTGTGTTGTACTGTGCACGCTTTTTAAAATTTTCTTATATTAATTAAAATTTTCTGCTTTTAAATTACTTTTTTACTAAAAATTTTAAATTCCCCACAAACTAAAATTTACCCAGTCTACAGATCAACCTCTGTTAATTTTCAGTGCTTGCACAAAAGATTGCAAGTTTTTGGCCATATAATTAACCCTAGAACTTTCTATTTTAAAGCTATTGCAAATGCCTACCTAACGCTGAACTTCTTGTGCAACTTGCCGACAAGCCATGAAGCAAGCAATGTTGCTCCTACCATTAAGTTCGGAGTTTGATTTGAAGACCTTAAGGTTATCCTCGGGAAGGCCCCATTTGTCGTGATGAAAGTCACCACTCCAGAAATTCATGAGCCGTCTGCTGAGTTCAACCTGAACTGTCTTCAGGATTTTCCTTCTTATAAGAAGGCCAAGACTACTGTTGCCGCCCTGACACCTGTCAAGCCTGCTGTTCCCGCTGTTGCTAAGGGGAAAGAAATAATGATAATTGAATATTTGATTGAAGGATTGGCTGTCTCTCCACCAGTATTCAAATTTGAATCGAGTTCAAGACCAATCCGAACCCAGAAGAGAAAACGCAACAGAACAGTTTGAAGGGCTACTAAAGCCCAGACTCCTTAAGAAATACCTGTCAAGGAAAAGCCTCACTAAGAGGAGTTAGAATTACCGGAAGTATATCCACTTCTGTGGCTAAGTAGATTCCATCCTTTAATGGATACCAATGGGTACAAAAGTATCTGGAAGATTATCCCTGCATTACCATCACTTCGTGGACATGGTGAGGAGAAGAAGAAGCCCACCCCTATCACCCGAGTCATCTCAGTTTTTCAGAGATTAGCTTCCAAAGAGGGTTGCTCAGTTAATGAATTACTTAAACAAGTGGGACATGCAATTTCCCCTCGTATGAAGAAACAAATTTTAAAAGACGTTTAATTTGCCAGATGATCTCAAAAGTCAACTGCTTGCTCTTATTCCCATATGGTTCCACTTGGGAAGCATAGTCAGTACTGTTAATGTCATCACAAATTACACCACTACGAGGACAGCATGCCATCGACCGATTAATTGAAGACTTGGTCCGAGAATTCTACTGAGCACATACCACGAAGACATTCTTAAAATTCTGAAGGAAAAGATGAAGAAATTACCCGGTACTGTAGTCGGTCTGCACCATGAGGAGCATACTTCTCCTCGACATCTTGATGCTTTTTATAGGAAACTTTATCCCAAGACATCATTATCAAAGAAAAAGGTGTGGATACCCAAGGTCGCTGTACCGATATAGTCTAGTAAGCTTGCAGGACAAGATCACAAAATGAAGTCAGGGTCCAAAGTATCTGAAATCATCAAAGCAATTGCCAGTGAAATGGAAGAGCAAGAGGAGGAGGTCCAGCAGGGTCCTCCAGATCTTAGAACAATCAAAGAATCAATGATCAAAGAAAAAGTTGAAAAGCTCAGAGTCGATATTTTTGAGTTTGCTCGAGAACCTGGAGTCTCCATTGATGATGATGAAGACTTTGACTACAATGATTACATTGAAGAGGATTTCATGGATTTCCATGTTATCAAAACCATAGAGCTACATCTGCACACGAGGCTCAACCTCTCATCGAAGAGAACACCGTAGATGAGCTGCATAGGGTTATCCTCCAAAGGGATGAGCAAATCAACCAAATGGAGAAAAGAATAGAAGAGATGGTCGCAACCATGACTGCTATGACACCAATTCAAGGACAATCTCAACCCCCACAGTTTGCCTCTCCAGAGGTCAACCAACTAGAAATCATACATATCATGGATGGAAGAAGAGAAGTTTCTTTAGCAAACAGAGATGAGCAACAAAAGAAGGATTCTCCATCAAATGCAATACGAGAGAAAGAATTTAAGCAAATGGTTGAGCAAGTTTGGGAAGCTTTAACTTAATCTAAGGGAGGTGCATTGATTCTAAAGGGTAGACCCTATCCGGAGGAATTTGATGTCGTACCCTTCCCCAAGGGTTTCGTAGCCCCAAACTTTAAAATATTTGATGGGACTGGAAATCTCGGACAACATATAGCACACTTCCGAGCCAATTGTGGCAACACAAGAAATAACAAAGCATTACTCTTCCAACAGTTTGTCAGCAGCTTGTCAGGGATCAACTTTGATTGGTATGCCAATTTACTCAATGGATCAGTGAAGATCTTTGCCGAATTGGAACAAATATTTGTGAAAAGATTTGCCAGAGCGCAACACCATGTCTCTATAATAGAGCTCATGATGGAAAAACAAAAGCCCAACAAGACTTTGGTGGATTACAATTTGAGGTCGAGAAACCTTAGCCTGAAGTGTGAACCTCAGCTATAGAAACATCACGCAATTAAGATTTTACTCAAAAGCATTCATGGCCCAGTAGCTTTCATGCTCAAGGGACTCACCATCAAATCCTTTTGAGAAGCTTCTTAGTAAAGTCAATAGTATTCAAGAAGAAATCAAACTTATGGATTCACATCAGAATTCCAAGGCAACTAGAATGTTTAAAAAGAAATCAGGAACAGTAGCAACTGTCGACAAGGGAAAATAGCCAATGAAGATAGATGCAGAAAATCCTCATCAATCTTCATCACAACAGGCTCAAAAATAGAATAGCCAGTCTAACCAGCGACCGACTCAAGGAGGATCATCTTGAATAAAGAATAAGAGAATATCTTTGGCAGAATGACAGCAAATGGTGTATTCTTTCAAAGATAAAGCCATATCCAAAATGTTCAGGAGTCTGATGAAGAAGCATGAGTTCTGACTACCAGATCCAAAGAAGCTCAAAGAAGTCAACAAGAAGCATGAACCAAATTATTGCTCGCACCATCGGTTGCTCGGGCACTCTATAGAAGAATGTTTCATATTTAAGGATTGGCTCGAGAAAAATATCAAAGAAGGGAATATAACAATCCCGAAGTAATATTTGAAAGAACCTAAAAAAGGTTCTTTAAATATGATTTTAGTTGAGCCAATCTCTCCAATTGATCCATATACTAGAAAAGATGGATGGAGTACGACTTGGAGCAAGCTCAAGGGGGTCCTAAATCAAATATAGGATTTATCAAAGCATTCTCCCTCACAGACCAAAAAAGATGAATGGAATGAAGTTTAGAGCAAATCATCCAAGAAATTATTAAACCAAATCCAGAATGCATCGAAGCAAGCTTCCATTCAGAGTCTTCAGCCTGTCATGGCTGAGACGAAGATTCTACCGTAAGATTTGCCATTGTCAAAGACAAAGAAGAAAAAGAACACTACCACAAAGATTGATAACATAGGGGGTAGGATAGGGGCTGGCTCTTCTAGATTGGTTGTCTCGGATTCGAGGAAGAAAATCCTCGAACCCCTGACTTTATATTATTATCTTTTTGCCCCTCTGGGGTATTATGAATATAATGATCGTGATTTTGGCAACGTTTTAACTATTTCTAGTGATGACGTAATTAATAATGGCCAATCTAGCCTCGATCTTGATTCCTGCAATGATCCTCAAATCATGCTTGAGTCCGATGAACTCATTAACAAAACTGAAGAAGACATCAACATTACCAGCTATGACAGCACTAGGAGTGAGGAACCAATTCTCAAGCACCATGGTGCACCGCTTTCCATCAACTTAGATCATTCCGACAAAGAAGAAACACCAGAAGATTCAATAATGGTATCTTGATACATCTAAAATATATAGTATTTTTAGACACATTTTTATACATATTTTTGAGACATTGCACTTTAATGGAAGGTATTTTTGTGTTTTTCTTGTAGATACAAATAAAAAGGTGAAAAATGCTTAAAGGAGTGAAAAAGCAACAAATTTGGAGCAAAAAGGTGAAAAATATGCAAATGAGTTTTAGCGCCTAAGCGTCAGAGGTCCTGCGCTTAAGTGCCAGTGGTAGTTATTAGAAGAGTAAAGTCAGTTTTTGCGAATTTTAAAAGGTTTTTGAGGCACCCATTGGCTTAATCGGTGGTTATAACCACCATGGATGAAAATTATCAAGAAAGGATGCATCTTTTTGTGAAAAACATCAAATTGGGACACATTTTGAAAAGTTTCCAAAGCACCTCTTGGAAAATTATAAAATAAAAAAGAGAGGACTTTGAAAAGGGTCCTAAAAATACTTGGAAAGTTTTGAAAGTTCATCAATTTGGGGAGTTAGCTCAGAGAGATTTTCAGGCACCACTTTTACTTTTATTTTATCCTTTTTGTTAATTTATTTTGAGTGGATTATAAAGAGAAGAGGTTCAAAGGAACTTCAAGAGTTTGGTGGTGAACTTGAGATAAGTTTTTATATTTTTATTTTGAGACTACTTTTGGTTTTATTTGAGACTTGTTGTTGGTTTGACAATAATTTCTATTTTTAAACTAAAGTGTGGTTTTATTTTCTATATGGATTCTGAGTAGTTTTCTTTATCTTGCATCTTAAAATGATAAGTAATTAAGTTTTGGATGGAAATTGTGGAGAGTATTGATCTTTAATGTTTCTTCTTGAAATGATAAGTAATTAAGTTTTGGATGGAAGTTGTGGAGAGTATTGATCTTTAATGTTGGAAAGAAGTTGTGGATGATTTAAATCCATGCACTTAATTTACTTCTTCATTTGGCCATTCCAGATGTTAAAATCTGTTGTGAGAACATGTAAGAAATGGGCTGGTATTGTCTCAGTCAACAATTGAAAAGAATCACATGCGATTGTATGAATGAGAATGTAGTTCATGTGATTGAGTGCAAATAAATAGGGAAATATTCATTGAAGGGTGTAGAGTAGAGGACCTTAAAGTGACAGGTTAAAGCCCCCAACTGGGTTTATTATTTTAGGTTCTGATACATGATGTTAGCCTCCAAGTGGAGGCAATCGACGGAACTCTAGAGTGAGAGCTAGTATCTTCCCTGCCTAATCGGTCTTCAGAACTATTCAAACTGAGCAACTTTAGTAAGGGTAAAGAATATTAATTCTTCTATTTGGCACAACATAATTTCCATACTTTCACAATAGAATTCCTATATTTATTATTGATTCACGATAAGAAGAAAGATATTTTTCTTATTAAGTGATTTTCATCTACAAAACTCTAGTTATCTTTTTATTGTCACTGTTTTGTCAAAATATCAAAAATACCAAAAATATTTGAATTTTTATTACTGCAAAATATATTCAGTTTAAGTAATTGTCTTTTTAAAAATAGAAAGTTTCTAAAAGTGCATATTGTATAAATTCCCTGTGGGTTTGATATTCAAGACTTAATCACACCTCATATGCACCTGATCAAACTGTGCCATAAACTTCTCTACTGACAGATCTCTCTGCTACAGGTGGTGGAGCCTCAGAAAGATATCCTGGTGGTAATGGGGTAGGAGATATATTTTCTCTGCATCGCTTTCTTTATCTTATCCCACCCGATAATCTTATCACTGCTTTCCTCCATTTCAACTCCCGAAAAAAGTCTTATATTACTTGATAACGATACGTATACTTGCGTAGTATCCCAATATATATAAATTAAAAGTTAAATTCTTATTTTTCTTCAGGATCAAGTTTTTGGTTTTGTTGTAAAGTAAGGAAATATAAGTGAAATATAATCTGAATTATTGTTGTACTTTGCATATTAGCAGTATCAAATGATCAAGTTTTTGGCGCCGTTGCCGTGGAAAAATTGATTTTAAAAGCAAATTTATTTTTTTATAAAGTATTATTTAAAATTTATGTTGTCTTATCTTATTTTGTTTTGTTTTGTTTACTTTATTTTATGATAGTGTATGCGTAGTTCAGGTTCTGAAGAACAAGTGCCCTACGATCCTGAATTAGAAATAACTATTAGAAAAATAAAAAAAACCAAAAAAATTATAAATTTTAAGAATTTCAAAAGAAATTTTAGAGATGGAAAACCAAAATAATCAAAATGCTGAAATTCATTAAGAGTTTAGACCTTTAAGAGATTATGCTAACCCTACTATAGATGAACTTCATTGTAGTATTCAAAAACCTGCTGTAGTGGCTAATTCATTTGAGCTTAAACCTACTATTATCCAAATTGTATCAAATAGTCAATTTGGGGGATCACCTACTGAAGATCCAAGTTTAAACCTACTTGGGCAAATAACAAATTCATTAAGTAATAGATCCCAAGGAACACTTCCTAGTAATATAGAATCAAATCCAAAAGACTAGAATAAAGAACAAAGAAAAGCCATTCAACTTAGAAGTGGAAGAGAGTTGAAAGGTTGGGTTCAAAAAGAAATTGAAGTAGAGAGAGAAAATATTGAAGAATCAAAAGAGGAAGAGACCTATTTGTCTGCTGAAAATTGATTTAGAAAAACCACAACCTCCATTTCCTCAGAGACTTAATTAGCGGATAAGCAATTTTCAAAATTTCTGGAAATATTTAAGAAGCTTACAATTAATATTCAATTTTCTGAAGCCTTAGAAAAAATGTCGAGCTATGTAAAGTTTATGAAGGATATTCTCAGTAGAAAAAGGTAGTTTGAAGATAATTAGACTGTTGCACATAGTGAGGAGTGCAATGCAATAACTCAAAAAGAAGCTTCTTGAAAAGCTTAAAGATCCTGGTAGCTTTACAATTCCATGTGAAACTGGAGACAGATTTTATGGGAAAGCTTTATGTGATTTAGGTGCAAGCATTAACTTTATGCCATTATGAATATTTAAAATATTGGGATTAAGAGAAATAACCCCTAATACTGTAACTCTGCATTTAGCAGATCGTTCGATAACATGCCCTAAAGGAGTTATAGAAGATGTCCTAGTGAAAGTGGATCAATTTATCTTTCCTGTTGATTTCATTGTGCTATATATAGAGGAAGTTAAAGAGATACCTATCATTTTTGGGAGACCTTTCCTAGCCACAGGAAGAGTAATAATAGATGTGTCAAAAGGGGAATTAACAATGCACATCAATGATCAAATTGTTACTTTTAACATTTCAAGATCAATGAAAGACCCTACAAAAGTTAAAGATGTTGAATGTTTTAGAATGGATATTATAAGATATCTAAGTGCATGTCATTTCAAGACTACTTATGAAGAAAAAATTTGAACAAAAAGATTTGGAACACGAACAAGAAGAGGAATTAGATCAAGGTGAAGATCTTCTTAAGGAAGATTCAAACTATGTTCGAGAAAGTTTGGAAATTCTGGACATGATAGACAAAGATAAATCTTTTTGTCCATCTATTGAAAAACCTCTAGAACTAGAGTTGAAGTTACTTCCTGATCATTTAAAATATGCCTTTTTAGGAGATTCCTCTACTTTACCTGTTATAATTTCCTCAAAATTAACAATAGAAGAAGAAGAAAGGTTCATGAAAATTCTAAAAAATTTTACAAAATCATTTGGATGGACAATTGTTGATGTTAAAGGAATCAGTCCTTCAATTTGTATGCATAGAATTCAAATGGAAGAGAACTGCAAACCCATGGCTGATTCACAAAGGAGACTGAATCCTGTTATGAAAGAAGTTGTTAAGAAAGAAATTTTAAAGTGGTTAGATGTTGGAATTATCTACTTTATTTCAGATAATGCATGGGTTAGTCCAATTCATTATTTTCATAAGAAAGGAGGAGTAACTATAACTTTAAATGAACATAATGAGTTAATACCTACTAGACAAGTTACAGGGTGGAGAATATGCATTGATTATACAAAATTAAATCTTACCACTAGGAAAGATCATTTTCCATTACCCTTTCTAGATCAAATGCTGGATAGACTAGCTGGGCATAAATAATTTTATTTTTTGGATGGATATACTAGTTATCACCAAATTTAAATATCTTCTGAGGATCAAGAGAAAACAATGTTTACCAGTCCTTATGGTACTTTTGCTTTTAGAAGAATGCCCCTTGGTTTATGTAATGCCCCTACTACATTTAAAAAATGTATGATGACAATTTTTTGTGATTTAATTGAAAAAGGGATTGAAGTCTTTATGGATGGCTTTTTAGTGTTTTGAACTTCATTTGACTCATGTCTAGAACATTTATCTAAAGTTCTTAAGTGCTGTGAGGAAACAAATTTAGTCCTTAATTGGGAAAAATGACAATTTATGGTACCAGGAGGAATTTTATTAGGTCAAATATCAGAAAATGGTATAGAAGTAGTTCCTACTAAAATTTAAGTGATCACTAATTTACCTTATCCACAAATATAAGGGAAATTAGGTGTTTTTTTTTGGACATGCTGGATTCTATAGACGATATATTAAAGACTTTTCAAAGATTGCTAAGCCTTTATGCCATTTAATGGAGAAAGATGCAATTTCCGATTTTGATGAGGAATGCCTAAAAGCTTTTATGTCATTAAAAGAAAAATTAATCACTGCATCAATTTTAGTTTCACCAAACTTGGAAAAACCTTTTGAATTAATGTGTGATGCTAGTGATTATGATATAGGAGCTGTTTTAGGACAAAGATATGATAAAATTTTTAATGTTATTTACTATGCTAGTAAAACTCTTAATGAAACTCAAATTAAAATAATTGAAAAAGAGTTATTAGCAATAGTATATGCCTTTGATAAATTTAGATCATATTTGATAATTGAAAAAGAGTTATTAGCAATAGTATATACTTATGATAAATTTAGATCATATTTAATTAGAACTCGTTGTATAGTGCATACAGATCATTCTGCTATTAAGTATTTAATGAAAAAGAAGATGTTAAACCTAGACTTATAAGATGGATTCTTCTTTTACAAGATATTGATTTTGCAATCATAGATCGGAAAGGGATTGAAAATCAAATTGCTGATCATTTTTTCAGACTTGAAATATAAAAACCACTCTATTTTGAAAATGAAATTAATGAACATTTTCCAGATGAAAAATTGTTCACTATTAATGAGTGGTGTGTTCTGTGGTATGCCAACATTGTGTACGTTATTGTTAGTTATATTATACCCTATGAAATGACATACCAACAGAGGAGGAAATTTATTTCTGAAGCTATGCCTTATTTTTGGGATGACCCATTTTTATATAAACAAGGAAATGATCTAATTATTCGAAGTTGTGTACCATTAGAAGAAACTTATGAGATTATCCAAAAACGTCATAATTTTGATTTAGGGGGACATTTTTGTGTTCACAAAAAAACATACAAAATTTTACAATATGGATTTTATTGGCCTATAATTTTTAGAGATGTTAATGCTTATATCAAAATTTGTGATAGATGTCAAAAAGTATGCAATATTTCTAGAAGAAATGAGATGTCCCTCAATTATATGCTAGAAATTGAAATATTTGATATTTGGGGATTAGATTTCATGAGACAATTTATACCATCTTTCAGAAATTTAAATATTATGTTAGCAGTGGACTGTCAGCGCTATTTCGGGGGTTTGTGGGAAGTTGCCCATAAGAAGCTGTCGGTCGCCAGAATCGAAATCTCGTTGCCCACTTTAGAAGGACGTTGAAGTGTGAAATCAAACTGACCCTATATTTTTCATAGTTTAAAATGAAAGAGCGTTGTACCTCAAATCCTGTGTCTATCACAAAGGATAAACACAAGACTTGAGGATGAGGCTCGATCAAATAAACTAAGAAAAGTATGACGTCTGTTTGGTCTGCGAAACCTTTGTATTTGTCGACAAGTTCCCCTATTTAATATAAAGGATTAAATAGTGTTTATATTAAATTGGGTTCGGAAATGCTTCCTATAAGGGCAAGCCCCTATAGTTAATTACATCTTAAATAACCAAAGTCATTTAAGAAGACTCGCGATAAAAATTAGTGAATATTGTCTTCAAGGAGTTTCAAAGGGTAGGACTTTTCAATGAAATCAGATGTGGAGGTGTGAAAGGGGATTGGTTCAAATTTGTAACATTTTATTGTAGAATCCAAAGGAGGAAGAACTAGGAGATGTCATGGATCCAAAGGAGAACCTCAATGACTTTACAAGCTGTCCTATTGTTTGGCTTCATTCCTGAAGAGGAATATTTAGGTGTTTCATCCTGCAAATTTTATTAGTTAGGGCTTACATTCGTGTGAAATGATATGTTTAAGTGTTTTCATCCTGCAAATTTTATTAGTTAGGGCTTACATTCATGTGAAATGATCACACAAGTAGCCTAGAAAATGTGAGCATTTAGGTCGTGATAAATGACAACCTCAAAATCCTAAGACGAGTCAAAACTTATTAATAGCCTCGAAGATATAAGGATTTAGGTCGAGACAAACGACAACATCGGATTCCTAAGACGAGTTAGGGCTTATATTGTATAGCAGAGCTATGCAAAGGCCTAAAGATAAGGTTGATTTACGTTGCATAAGCAAGCAACCTCGAAGTCTTATGGCTTTGTTGTTTAAGTCTAAAGAATGAGTTAGGGCTTATATTATATAACAGGGCTATACAAAGGCCTAAAGATAAGGTGAGGATTTATGAGTTAGGGCTTATATTGTATAGCAGGGCTATACAAAGGCCTAAAGATAAGGTGAGGATTTATGTGTTAGGGCTTATATTGTATAGCAGGGCTATGCAAAGGCCTAAAGATAAGGTGAGGATTTACGTTTAGGGCTTATATTGTATAGCAGGGCTATGCAAAGGCCTAAAGATAAGGTGAGGATTTACGTTTTAGGGCTTATATTGTATAGCAGGGCTATACAAAGGCCTAAAGATAAGGTGAGGATTTACGTTGTATAAGTAAGAAACCTCGAATTCCTATGGATTTGCTATTTAAGTCTATGGAAGGAAGATTGGTTAAGCTGGGGAAGATAGGTTTTGCTGTTGAAGATGGCCGTGCTGCCCACCATGCTAGCTTCAAGCTCCTCATCGCGACGAGTTTGAGTTTTCTAGTGTGTTAAGTTATAATGTCAAATCAGGTTGCCCTACGGTTGAAGTTCTTTAAATTTTATGGGGAAGGCATGTTAAAGTTAATTAGAGCGACACAGGTTAGGATCCTTTGGTTCCCTCGTTCCAGCATCACTATTTTTTTATTAGATTCACTTAGCCCAAATGAACTTACCAAACCCAACTTAATGAGTTCCACAATTTTATTTAGACCGTGGGAAGCCTCGTTAGCAACCGTAGGTTACCTCCTCCGAGGGATCCCTGATCATCTGATAGAGACATCTTAATTTAGTTGCAATTGTAGTTTTGTGTGATGTTTGTGATTAAATTTTGAGTTGTTTTATACTTTGAATGTTGTGGCGGTGGATTTTATCTTGGTTGATTTTAGTTTTGGTTTTGGTTAACATGCAAGTTTATGTTGTTTTCATACATGTAGGTAAATGCAAGTATGAAAGGAAATAAAATAAGCATAAAGCATGTAAGGAAAAGGAACAAGAAAGACAATACTATAAACTGTACAAGCGTACCTAGCGAGTCTTCTCGTTCCACCACCTGAAACTTAAAAATGCATATGAGGACATTTATGAATAATAGGAAAAGTAAATTTCGGGTGGTTTTCCTAACTTTATGTTGTATTTTGGTGAGTCCTTAAAAGTTTAATTAAGGATGATTTCATTAAGCAAAGTATATTAAGTTTAATAGACCTCTGAGGTATCCAACAAGTTAGGAGGAGGAAGCAGGTCCATGCCTCCCTCTCACCAACTGGTGAAAAGCCTCAATTTCATTTAAACTTATTATGTTGCTTAATGGTTCATCCTGTGAATAC
>JXCR01079572.1:339039-367359 GCA_002079205.1 Phalaenopsis hybrid cultivar
CAAAATTAATGATTTTAGTGATTTAGTTTTGTAAAATTTAAGTGCATTTTAAATGACTTGACCCATTAAATTATTTTCAATTGCTTCTTTGGTCATGGTGGACCTTCCAAAATTTTCTTAGAACTTTTTAATCAATATGCTCATTTCCATGATTATTTTAAGGAAACAATGTGGAAGAAATTGAAAAATATGGTCCTCTGACTTTGGAAAAGTCATAGGATGTCCCCTTGATAGAGGCTACAACATGAAAAAAATTCAAGCCAAGATGATGTATCAATATGCATGGAGAATCAAATGATCCCAAACAGATTTTAAATAAAATATGCATCAAATGGACTTGAAATTTATCCCACATTGTTCTCCTCTGTTCACTAAGCAAGAGTGTATTTTTATTTTATTTTTGTGATTTTTCTACACAAAGTTATGGATTTTCTAAGTGAGGATATTTAAATAAATAGGTAAAAGACATATTTACCTATTTAAACCGCGTGTGCTGACAGGATCCTAGGCAGCTCCAAAGGCATGTGTGGCGCGCTCTGGTTGGACGCCGTTGTCTATGTAGCTGCTGACTCGGCCCGCAATTTATGTCTCGAAGCACTATCCGACTCGATCTCCTTCGTCCATTTGATACACGCTTGATCAAATGACTCCTCGTCATCGTCCCCGATAGAATGATCCCATGCCAGTCCACACTAAAACCTTAAGATCTCAGTCTAGACTCAACCAAATCACCTTGGGTTTGGTCTTATGGGCTCTTCTAAGTGAGAGGAACACATCCATATGCTAACCATGCAATTAAAGTAAGCCTAATTAAATGGAGAATCGAAATAGGCTCAGGATGAGGTGAGGTTTTATACCTTTGTTCTGAGAAGTGAAGCTTTAATCAGAGGGTCTTGGTACGCTTGTTATGATCCAAAGATGCTAGGGATTGAGTCCCTGGTCTTGGTATAAGGCCTAGGTGTGGATTCGACCAAGCTCAAATTCGAGTGTTGGTCTAGAGCTATGGTAGAGGCTCTGTGGAAGGGGGATTTTATGGGGCTTTGGCTTTTTTCACTATTGTAAAGGTGTGGGTGAAGTTAATTTGGGTTTGGTGGACTGTGGATGTGTATTGGGTTCTGTCTTAGTTTCCAGCAAGGTTCCAAGCTCAAAATTGAGCTCTGACAATGGGAATTGGTGAGGGAAAATGGTTGGAATGCACTGAGAGGATCTTAGGGAAGCTCTGTGTGAAGTTTGGAGAGGCCTCACTAAGGAAATTTCAGCACATCTCCCATGGCCGTGGAGGTGAGTTTTTAAAAAAATGGCCATGGGAGTGGCTCTCAAGGCATAAGCTTGGGTGCATTGTGGTGCTTAGGTGGAGGGCAGAGGAGCTCCATCAATTGGTTTGGCTGAGCTAGCCTCTAGGTTTGACTTGGGTGAGGTGCCATGGGGGTGGCTTTCGTTTTTGAGCTTTTCCGGCCACTAGGCTGGCTGGCCAGAGGGAGGTGGCTAGGAGCTCAACGAACCCAGGGGAATATGTCACAATAATTTAGTGCAATAATACCTAATTTTGGTAAGGATATCTTAAGCACATGCATTTTTGGAAATAATATCCCTTGATTTGGGAGACTGTTGGTCCATAGCTTGATTTAGGTGGTTTCATTGTGTTTGGACTGGTCACTAAGTCCAACTAATGGCTGTGATGGAGTTAATTTGGTGACTTTAGAGACTGGTCACTAAGTCCAACTAATGGCTGTGGTGGAGTTAATTTGGTGACTTTAGGGTGGTTAGGACTCATTTGGTGCATGGGTCCAAGTGGGTGTAAATGATCAAGACATGTGTTTGGGCTAGGTTAGCCATGTAAATTGGCCTAAATAAATGTTGCATTTGGTATATATGATCATAAGTGACAACTTTTGTGAAGAATGAAAGTGGTTTTGAGTTCAATTGAAGGGTCAATTTGAGGGAATTTTGACTTTTAGTCAATTTGGTCATGTTGGACTAGGCTTGGGTCTAGCTTGGGTTAGCCTTGGGCTAAGTCCAAATTGATTGTTGTAAATTGTCAATAAGGACTTCATGAAGAGTTTTCAACATGAATTGGATGCCAATTTGGGGGTTAAGGCAATCAATTGGGTGAAATTTGGGGACTTAGCCAATTTTTGGCTAAATTTGGGAATTTTGGATTTAAGCCAAAATCAAATGGATTTGAGACTTCAAAAAGGCCAATTGATGGTTTATTTTGATGTATATGAATGTTATGAATATTTTGCAACATTAATTCAGGCCAATTAACTAGGATATGGGTTCAATTTGATGAGGTTAGTTCATATGATCAAAATTGGGGTTTTGACCTAAATCAAAATTGAGCTCAAATCATGGGCCAATTAGGCTTGGATTTGGTTTAGTTTGGTCATATAAAAAGTGAATTTGAGTTTAGGATTGAACTTGGGGTCAATTAAGATCAAATTGACAGATATTTGAGTTGAATTTGGGGAAATTTTGGCCCTTAAAGGCAAATTTGTGGATTTTGGGTAAACATGGTCAAATTGGCCAAATTGGGTCTGTAGTAGTTTAGCAAAATAAAATTAGGAATATTTGAGATTTACTGAGATTTTCTAGGAATTTTTGGAATTTTTGGGATTTTTAGCTATGGAGGGGTATCTTGGTAATTTGGGGGTGTTTTAAAGACAAAAGGCCAAGATGGGTATTTTGGTATATTTGAGGTACCAACCATCACCAACAAGCCATGGATCAATGGAAACCCCATTTTGGGTCCTCTACATAGTGGTCTTCGCCAAACCATAACCCTAGGGCTGGTAGGTTTAGGGGACCATCTACATGAGTATCCAAAAAAGATCAAGGGACCTAGGCTAGAAATTGAGTTTAGGGTCGTGAGTGATTGTGAGTGTAGATGAGTGTAGTGAGTGCCTTAGCTCCAGACCAACACCAAGGGTCAATTTTAAGTCCAGCAGTCCTAAGGGTGGCTCATCTTGAGTTTCCCCCATAGTGACCCTACCTACCAAGTATTTAGAGGTTGAGACCAACATGTGGAACTTCAAGTTAAGTAGAGAAGAGTTTGGAATTTCTAATGGTGATGGTGACTTTTCTAGTTCTCTAAGAATAGTCAATAAGAAAGTCCTATGGCTAGACCTCAGGCAACTAAAGAGGAAAAAACTAAACCTCAACCAAAAGTGAGGTCAACATGGACTATGTATCCAAATGGAGAGAAGTTATTGCTTTACCTCGATGTGATGCTCAAAGTGTTGCAAAATTTTTGAAAGCAAATATATTTTGTAGATTTGGGATGCCAAGAGTTATCATTACTAATGGGGGAAGCCATTTCAGAAATGCCTTAATGAAGAAGTTATTAAGAAATATCATATAAATCATAAGATTGTTACTGCTTATCACCCTCAGATAAGTGGTTTGGTTGAATTATCAAATCCAAAAATTAAAAGAATTATGGAAAATTCTGTGAATCTAGAAAAAAATGGTTTGGTCAATCAAACTTGACTATGCTTTGTGGGCTTATAGGACTGCAGACAGAACTCCTATAAGATTGTCCCCATATAGGCTAATATTTGGAAAAGCTTGTCACTTACCAGTTGAACTTAAGCATAAGGCATATTGGATGATTAAGGAGTTCAATTATAATTTGAAAGAAGCTGGTAAGAAAAGATTATTACAATTAAATGAGCTTGAAGAGATAAGGAATGAGTCTTATGAAAGTATCAAAATTTATAAAGAAAAGATGAAGATGTGGCATGATCGAAGGATTCTTACTAAAAATTTTCAGCCAGGGCAACAAGTTTTGCTATATAATTTAAGGTTAAGATTCTTTCCAAGCAAACATAAGTCCAGGTGGATGGGCCCATTTATTGTAATGAAAATTTATTCTTATGGAGTTGTGGATATTAAAGAACCTAAATCTGAGAAAATTTTTAAAGTGAATGGACATAGACTGAAACATTTTTACTTAGGGGATCAACAGAAGTTTAATGATGGAATGATGTTGGGTCAACCAAAGTAAACACTGGTTACGTCGGGCTGACGACGTAAAACCAAGCGCTTTATGGGAGGCAACCCAAAAGTATCAGTGTGTTTTTGTTTTTATTGTTGTTTTATGTGTGATTAAGAAAATTGGGGTAGTGTTTTTGAGACTATTATGTGTTAGTATTGATTTTAAGACTTAATTTAGTGATTTGGACATGTTAAAAAGAGAATTTGGACGTTAAGTTGACTTCTGCAAAAATATGCACTGACAAGCTCCAAATCCGGCTCTTAAGTGCAACAGTTTTAAAACATGTGCAAAATTAATATTCTAGAAGGAAACATCACTTAGAAGTTTACAAAAATGTGTCTTGGCAGTTTCTAAACATGTTTAGGAGTAATTGGAAGAATTTAGGCCTATAAATAGAAGGGTTTAGTGAAGGAAGTTCACCCCAGACATTTCTAGCCCTAAATCCTAAGAGAGAGAGAGATTTTAAGATGATGTCTTAATGGGATATGGAATTAAAGAAGAAGGAAGAGACCATGAGGAAGAAATTCATTAGTCAAAGTGCACAAGAGATGTATAACAGTTTCTTAGCCGTTAGTATTGACGGGATATCAGAGAAAATCAACAAAATTGAAAATTCCATGTCTGTACTGGAGACTAAGGTATTGGAGATTCATGCACAACCATATCTGTACTATAGACTAAGGTATTGAAGATTCTTGCACATCTTGAGCATATTGGACGGCAATTGAAAATGCAATTTAGCCACACAAGTTATATAGAGGAAGCAAATAAGGAGATGTTTCTTAAGCAAAAGTAGATTGAAGAAGATTGCACCAGAGCACGTCACCACCGTCCGTTTTATCAACTTTATATTCCAGTTTCCTTAGAAGGACTAACGAAAGACCTGAATTTGTTCCTTCTAATGAAGAATGGAATTAAGTTCTATTTTTAAAGTAATGTTTTTATGTATTTAAAGTCATTGTCTTTAAGTGTTTTAGTGTTTAAGACTTTCTTTTAGTGTTTGTGTTACTTAGGAGTTTAATTGTAAAAGATTGTTAAGTGTTTGTATTTAGGAAAATTTTCTCATCCAAGACTATTTGGAGTGAGAACTAAGTGTTAATTGTATTTGTACTCGTTTATGAATTAATATAAGTTGGTTTGAGTGAAATTTTGTGTTGTTTTAGCCTTGAATTGAAATAGTTATTAAGAAGAAATTTGCGATAAGGGAGAGTTACAGGAAGTTGAAAATAATCATTTAAGTGTTATGAGACCATTTAGGAAAAGTGAACTTTTGAGCCAGAAATCACCATTTTTAACGACACCGTCACCTTCTCCCTCTCAAGTTTAGGGCACATCTAAAGTGAAGATTTCTTGGTGGAATCAAGTGAAATTTGCTAAATCAAGTTCTTTGAGGTAAGAGGTTTACTTTTATGTAAAAATTTTGGATTTTCACCATGTATTTTGTGCACAGTTGGAGAAATTTGAAAATTCACTATTCATGGTGAAAAATTAGGAAAAATCTAAGAAAATTGCATGAGAAGTTTAGTTTGGGCTTTTGGAAGTTTAGTTTAGAGATTTAAACTTGATTTTTGAAGTTATTTTTGGAATTTTTAAAATTTGTAGAATGGCACCAAAAATGAAGAGGAGTAAAGGAAAAAGCTTGTTTGATTCGAGCAAACTTGTTAGTTCAAAGGCTCAAGATCGATACATTGACGCTCTACAATCACGAAAATTGATTCAAGAGTGATGTTTTAGAAATCTAAATGGAGACGTGGAAGATTTAATTGTTCGCTGATAGTGGGAACAATTTTGTTGTTTCTCTGTTGTCGCGGTGATTTCTGTTGTGAGGTAGTTCTATGCAAATCTCACTGAAGCTCAAGACAATAGAGTTATGGTTCAAGGAAAGTTGGCACCTTTTTTGCCAGAGGTAATCAACTTGTTTTACCATTTACCACTGAATACTTTATGTTTTTATGCAAATTATAGTCGTACTGAAGCAGAGTTAGACGAGATTATTGCAAACGAGCAGGACTTTGGAAGATTACCAATGAGATGAGAGTAAATTTCCCAACTTCAAAGTTATGTGCACCTTCAAAGACCTATCACGATTTCATTTCTGCTCGTTTGCTTTCGACCAATCATCTCAGTGAAGTGATCAGAGAAAGATCGACGTTGAACTATTGTATTCAAGAGGGAAAGCTCATCAACATTGGAGCTTTGATCTGTTAGACTATCATCAGTTCTGCTACAACTGTTACAACTACAGGTCTGGGATTTGCTTCCTTGGTCTTTTCTTTGTGTGAGCAGGCTGGAGTTAAATATGATAACTGAGAGGAAGTGTTATTACCTCTAGAGCCCATCATGAAGCTGAATGTAAAGACTTATTCTGAGCATTCAATTTTTTGCTGGAGAGGAAGATTTTCAAGAGCTATGGAATGGAAACCTTTACTGCATCTACCTCTGCTGCTTCTTCATCTAGACCATCTACTTCAACATGCTTCTACACTTCGAGGTGAGTCTATTGATACCCAAGATGAGTTTTTGCAGAAGATGATAAAATATATCAATTTTATCGCTGATAAGGTACAAAATTTAGAGTGTTTTGCATATCATACTAATAGTAATAATAGAAGGAAGAGTGATTATGAAGAGAAATTCCACTCATTTTTGGAGAGCCTGATTAGAGGTTACCTAGAAGTGCAATTTCCTCCATTTCCTTGATATCCTGATTATGAGCCTGCAGAAAAGTGGTATAGCGGTGATTCTGAGGATTAGGAGTAGGATTGAGATATTTTTATGTTTGTTTATGTTGAAGAAAGTGATGTAGTACTGCTACATTTGTTTTGTGTTGATTTGGACTATGTACTGTGTTATGTTTGGGACCTTTTATATTGTTATTGTGATGTTGTGTTTTATTAGTGGCCTATTTTAACATTTCAGGGTAGTAACTGTTGATGTGTGTTTAATACTGTTTTAGTTAAATTAGGATTGAACTTGATTCTGTCTTTTGAAAAGTTTAAAAATCTAGCTAACTTAGATCTTAAATTTAAACTTTTGAAACTGCTACCCTGTATTTTTCTTTTATCATGTTAGTTTGTTTGTTTTTATGCTGAGATCGTGAAATCAAGCTAGTGTGTTAGTTTATTTTTTCGTTTATACCCACTGCTTAGAAGTCTATTGAATCTCTACATGTTAAATTGAAATGAAAATATAGAAAATTTGATCAAAAATTAATTCTACTCCTGTTTTTAGTTTTATACTCGTATCATTAAGATTTAAAAATTCCCGATAGTATGTTACTTTAAATTTTAATTCTAGCTTATATATTTCTGACGCTAAACTGTTTAATCTATTAAAAATTTAAGTTTGGGGGGATGAAAAATATTTTCAAAACTGGAATTTTAGTTGTTCTCAAATGTGCTACAAGTGAATTTGATTTGAAAAGAAAAAAATTGATTATGTATATGCCTAAATTTGCGAAGTAAATTTGGATTTTAGAAATGAGTAAGAAAATTTAGTTAAAATTTTCAGTAATGAAGAAAAAATTTAAGTTAAAAAGTATTTAGATGAGAAAATGATTAGTATAAGTAACTATCTTTAATAAGAAAAATTGTATTTTTTAAAATTTTAGATAATTTATACTTTTATTTTTAATTCTTAAATTTCTTTTATTAAGACAATTTTCAAAACTATTATTATATTTGTATGTAAAAAACTTATATCAAAACTTTACTTTAGGAAAGGAGAAGTGGAAGGCCGATACAGATATAGTAATCCTTGTCTGACAAAAAAAAAAAGAAAAAGAAAAGAAAGAAAGAAAAAGAAAAAGAAAAAGAGAAAACAATTAGGAAGGAGAAGCTTGAGGATTAGTGCCTCATCAAAAATTGGTTCTACATTTGATCTTTTTAACGTATAAGACTTGAGAAACTCTTAAGCTTATAGATATAATATAATAAGTAAAATTATTTTTAATGAAAATTTTTAAGTGGAGATAATAAAAGAACTAAATTCTAAATTTCAAAAAATCTATAATATATTTCTGAATTACATAGAAACTCATATTTTCTTCTTCCTTAACTTTAAGAATTTCTAAACTTTAAGTTGGTCTCATATACTGAATATTTTTTCTAAATTAGACTGCTATATTTATAAATCTAAATTTGAGTAACTCCTAAAGAAACTCATATACATATCATACATATGTAGTTTTTAAAGATTGAAGTGTTTTTAGCAACTCCTAAAGAAACTCATATACATATCATACATATTTAGTTTTTAAAGATTGAAGTTTCACAAGGATAAGTAACATTTTAAATTTGGGGGATTTTGATACACCTAAAATATATAGCGTTGTTAGACACATTTTCATACCTATTTTTTAGATATTATGCTTTAATGGAAGGCATTTTGGTGTTTTTCTTGCAGATACAAATCAAAATGTGAAAATTGCTTAAAGGAGTGGAAAAGAATCAAATTTGGAGGAAAAAGGTAAAAAATGTCCAAATGAGTTTTAGCGCATAAGCGCTAGAGGTCCCTTGCTTAAGCGTCAGTGGCAGTTACTACACGAGTAAAATCAGTTTTTGCAAATTTTGAAGAGGTTTTTGAGGCACCCATTGGCTTAATAGGTGGTTATAACCACCATGGACGAAAATTATCACGAATGGATGCATCTCTTTGGGAAATACATCGAATTGGGACACATTTTGAAGAGTTTTCAAGGCACCTCTTTGAAAGCTATAAAAGAAAGAAGAGAGCACTTTGAAAAGGGTCCTGAAAATACTTGGAGAGTCATCAATTTGGGGAGTTAGTTCGAAGAGATTTTCAGGCACCACTTTTAATTTTATTTTATCCTTTTTGTTAGTTTATTTTGAGTGATTGTAAAGAGAAGAGAATCAAAGGAACTTTAAGAGTTTTGTGGAGAACTTGAGATAAGTTTTTATCTTTTTGCTTTGAGACGACTTTTGGTTTTAATTGGGACTTGTTGTTGGTTTGACAATGATTTCTACTTTTAAACTAAAGTGTAGTTTTATTTTTTCCTTGGAGTCTGAGTAATTTTCTTTATCTTTCTTCTTAAAATATTAGTAATTAAGTTTTGGATGAAAATTGTGGAGAGTATTGATCTTTAATGTTGGAAGAAGTTGTGTAATTAAGTTTTGGATGGAAGTTGTGGAGAGTATTGATCTTTAATGTTGGAAAAAGTTGTGCTGATTTAAATCCATGCACTTCATTTACTTCTTGATTTGGTCAATCCAGATGTTAAAATATGTTGAGAGAACATGTAAGAACAGGGCTGGTATTGTCTCAATCAACAATTGGAAAGAATCACATGAGGTTGTATGAATGAAAATGTAGTTCACATGATTGAGTGCAAATAAATAGAGAGATATTCATTGACGGGTGTAGAGTTAGAGGAATTTAAAGTGACAGGTTAAAGCCCCCAACTTGGTTTATTATTTTAGTTTTTGATACGAGATGTTAGCCCTCAGGTGGAGGGAATCGAGGGAACTCTAGAGTGAGTGCTAGTATCTTCCAATGACAAGTTAAAGCCCCCAACTTGGTTTATTGTTTTAGGTTCTGATATGAGATGTTAGCCCCCAGGGTGAGCCCTCAACTTGGTTTATTGTTTTAGGTTCTGATACGAGATGTTAGCCCCCAAGTGGAGGGAATTGTGGGAAATCTAGAGTGAGAGCTAGTATCTTCCCTACCTAGCCGGTCTTCAGAACTATTCAAACTTTAAAGGAGGGAATCGAGGGAACTTTAGAGTGAGAGCTAGTATCTTCCCTACCTAGCTGGTCTTCAGAACTATTCAAACTTTAAATTATCCAATGTTCTTTATAACAATTCTAGTAAGGGTAAAGAACACTATTTCCCTATTTGACACAACATAATTTGCATACTTCTACAACAAAATTCCTATACTTATTACTGATTCATGATAAGAAGAAAGATATTTTTCTTATTAAGTGCTTCTCATCTACAAAACTCTAGTTATCTTTCTAAGTTGTTACTGTTTTGTCAAAATATCAAAAATACCAAAAATATTTTAATTTTTATTACTGTAAAATATATTCAGTTTAAGTAATTGTCTCTTTAAAATAGAAAACTTTCTAAAAGTACATATTGAATAAATTCTTGTGGGTTAGATATTCATGTCTTAATCAAAAAGTCATATATTACATGATAACAATACGTATACTTGCGTATTATCCCAATATATATAAATTAAAAGTTAAATTCTAATTTTTCTTCAGGATCAAGTTTTTGCTTTTGTTGTAAAGTAATGAAATATAAGTGAAATATAATCTGAATTATTGTTGCACTTTGCATATTAGGAGTATCAAGGGATCATATCTCAAGAAGAAGAAATTACCGAAGTGAACTTAAGGAGCAGGAGAGTGTTACCCCCAAGAACAACTCCAGAGTATAAAAGGAAAACAAATAGTAACTCGAGAAGAACTACCTCCACCTCTAACATTGGAAGGACCACACAAACAAGAGAAAACTGGAGGATCATACAAATTGGATTACAACATGCTAGCTCATCTTAGGAAGTTGTTGGACAGATTTAGCATCTATGATGCTCTGATCCTATCAAAGGAGATGAGAGAGTCTCTGGTTACATGCTTGCTTAACCCAGAGATTTGCTTAGCTCAGTTGGCTAGCACATCCTCGGATGAAGTTTGTTTATTGAAAGAACAGTCTAGGGTCACCATCACAAATAAAGATTTGTTGCTCGATACCGCCAACTATAATCGTCCACTTTATATCTCAGTTAACATTGACAGATTTGTGTTATGCAGAGTTTTAGTAGATCTGGAGCATCGCTCAACTTGATGAGTTTACAAACACTGACCTATTTGGACATTGAAGCTCAAGAGCTTACAACCAATAAAATGATGCTAAGAGGATTCAACCAAAAGAGAGAAAGAGCCCTTGGATCTTTTACACTATTTATGAAGGTTGGAGAACTAAAAACAACCGCAAAGTTTCATATCGTCGATGCCGAGACCTCTTTCAACGCTTTACTCGGTCGACCGTGGATTCATGAACACAACATGGTTTCATTGTCTCTACACCAATGCATCAAGTACTACAACAAAGGACAAGAACATTGCATCAAAGGGGATCTACAACTATTTTCAGTTCATGAAGTTGGCATTCATGAAGGTGCTGCCTACTACGCGCCTTTGAAGAAAATTATCTTCTCTCGTGAGGTTGTGACAAACAAAAGTAAATATTCAGAAGAAGTACAATGGTAGGGCCATTAAACTCCGCTTCAATGATCTTTCACCACTCTTTTGCAACAAGTTAGTGGAGGTTTTCTTAGCTCGCGCAGCCGAGGTCATGGCCAGGGACGTGGACGGGGAAGAGCCAACTAAATCGTTGAACAGACTAGGTCAACCATCAACATTGGTGATGAAGAAAGTTCCAAAAATGAAATAATGATGACAAAATAGAAGAAACCTCAATATGAGATATCCTTAGAAGATGCCAAGAAAAGCGAATATGAGACGATGTATGATCGGATAAACCACTATGTGAAAGCTATGACCGTTACTCTAATTCTCCCTCAAAAGGCTAAGAGTTTAGAAGTCAAGGAAGTTCATAGTGTTGTTTCAAAGACGATCAAATTCTATCATGCTTCTATCACTACTAATATTGAAAATCATGTAAATTTGGATGATGATCCTAATGAATTAATGGAATTACCTCTTGGTTACTTTTCACCTTATGTATAAAAGGTAATTCAACTGGGACATTTGCCAAAACAAATTCTAAAAGAAAAATAAAAACTTTTTGAAAATTTATAGAGTGTTAAAAGTTGAACTCCTAACTCTAAAGAGGGTCTCAGACTTGGTACAGTCAGACCAGTCAATGATTCAGAATTTTATATGGTTGTTGTCAGTGAATCAGAAGAGGATTGCCTCGGTATAGAGGATGACTCTACTGATCAACTAATATATAATGTTCTGCAAGAATTTGAGGAGAAAATCAAGTCAACTGTTGATGAGTTGAAAGAAATCAACCTCAGGACTGAAGAGCAACCTCGACATACATTTATAAGTTCTGAATGTAAAGATTGATTAAATTATAAGTTCTCTACTCAACGATGAAGAATCTCTACAGTTGATTAAATTATTAACTGAATGTAAAGATTGCTTCGCATGGAGTTATGATGAAATACCAGGACTGTCAGCAGAATTTGCAGTTTATAAACTCGGGTAGATAAAAATATAACCCCAGCAAAACAAGCTCCAAGAAGAATGCACCTCAAAATAGTGCAACAAGGCTTCATCGAGGTAAGCAAATTAATAGATGCTAGAACGAAGAGCAATACCCCACTTGTTTAGCTAACATTATACCTGTTAAGAAGAAAAATAGAAAAATCTGTATTTGTGTCGACTTCAGAGATTTGAACAAGGAATGTCCAAAAGATGAGTTTCCACTACCAATACGGGAAATGATGGTGGATATCGCTTCAAAACTTGAAATTTTCTCTTTCATGGTAGATCGTCGGGACACAACCAAATCAAGATGGCTCCCGAGGATGCAGCACTCACAGCTTACAGATAACCGATTGGAATTTTTTACTACACAGTGATGTTGTTCGGCCTAAAGAACACTGGAGCAACATACCAACATACAATGATAAAGATTTTTGATGACCTCATTCACAACCAAGTGGAATGCTATGTGAATGATTTGGTCATTAAAAGTAAATAAAAGATAGATCATTTGTACGATTTGAGGATAATGTTTGAATGGTTATGAAGATATGACCTTAAAATGAATCCTTTAAAATGTGCTTTCGGCGTTACGTCTAGGAAATTTGTAGGATTAATTGTCCATCATCGGGGAATCGAGATTGATCCAGATAAGACTAAAGCTATCTTGGAAAAGTCTCCTCCTAAAACCTTGGAACAACTAGGTCCTTCCAGGGGAAGTTGGCATATATGAGATGCTTTATTTCTAATCTCTCAAATAGGTGTCATCCCTTCTCAGCATTAATTAAAAAGGACGCCAAATTTGTTTGGGAAGAGAAATGCCAGCTGGCCTTTGAGGATGTTAAACAATATTTAGTGACACCTCCTATTTTGGTAGCCCCTATTCCAGGAAAACCGTTGATACTTTATATCGTGACCCTAGATGACTCACTTGGAGCCCTCTTAGAACAAGTCAATGACGAGGGTAAAGAAAACACACTCTACTACTTGAGTCAACCTCTAATATCGATGGAAGTAAGGTATACACATATTGAGAAGCATTGTATCGCGTTAATTTTTTCTACTAAAAAGCTTAGACATTACATGCTCTTGCATAAGAATACCATAATTTCAAAAGTTAACCCATTGTAATATTTGATGACCTGACCAACACTCTCTGGAGGTCTAGCAAGATGGTCAATGATCTTATTACAATTTGATATAACTTTTGTTCCCCTCCGTGCTATCAAGGGATAGATTCTAGCGGACTTTCTTGCCGCACACCCATTGCCAGCTGGGTCCCCTCTCAAAAACAAACTACCAGATGAGAAAATACTACAAATGGAATTATCCGACACACAATGCTAAAAAATGTACTTCAACTGTGCTTCATCAACCAAGAAAGACAAAAGATCTGGCACAGTCATACTAGGCAAAGAATGATTCAGTTTGATCTTTATCACGCCAGATAAGGGTAGGTTGAGGTTGTCATAGCACCTGACAGAGCCGTGCACCAAAAATGAAGCAGAATATGAAGCTTTAATCACCGGATTGGAGTTGGAAATCTCAATCAATATAGCAAACATTGCCATCTATGTTGACTCTCAGCTCCTTATCCAACAAGTTGTCGAACAATACAAGATCTTGAAATGAAGGTTAACAGAATATCACTGGTATGCAATGAAACTGCTAGAACAGATTTCGTATGTGACTTTCTACCAAATTCTTAGGGGAGATAACGCCCATGCCGACGCTCTAGCAAAACTTTCTAAGGAATTGGGGTGTTCCCCAAAGGATTCCATAAAAATCACAGTACAAGGAAGGCAGGTTTTGTCTCAAATCAACCTCAAAACCCTACATAAGCTCAGAAAAGAAGAAGCACTAAATGTAGTTGTTGATATCCACAAAGATTGGCGCAAGCTATTGATAGAATATTTTTAAATTGGTAAGCTACTGGAAGAAAAGTCTGAGGCACATCACATTACAAAAAGAGCTATGTCATATGCCTTGTTTGGTGATGTCCTATACAGTAAATCATTCGACCAGATGTGGCTATAATGCCTAAGCAAAGCCGAGACACAAAATATTGTCAAAGAAGTGCATGTCAGATTGTGTGGCGCTCACTAGCCAGAGCCAAAAATGAAAATGAAAATTAAAAGACTTGGATATTATTGGCCAATGATGATGTCTGACTATATGGATATAGCCAAAAGATGTCACCAGTGTCAAGTGCATGGGGTGGTCTTGCACTAACCTTCGAATGTGCTAAACCCAACCATTGCCTCATGGTCATTCGAGTCATGAGGCACGGACAAAATAGGTTCAATAGACCCTCCATCCTCCAAAGAACACAGGTTTATACTTGCTACTATGGATCACTTCTCTAAATGGGTAGAGGTAGTGTCGCTATGAGAAGTTACAAGACAGCACGTTCTTCAGTTCTTCAAAAGCCAAGTCTTCTACCATTTTAGAATACCGTGAAGATTATTTTTCGATAATGGGACAGCTTTTAAAATCATAAAAATTAACAAGTTTGTCAATAAGACACGGGATAAATTAGAGATACTCTACAATTTACTATCTCAGAGCAAATGGCTTGGCTGAAGCCTTCAACAAAATACTAGTACAAATTTTAAAGAAAACGTTGGAAGAAAACAAAAGGGACTGGCAAAGCAAACTGTTAGAAGCCTTGTGGGCCTACTAGACGACGTTCAGGACTCCTACTCAGTGTACACCCTACATGCTCATGTACGGGTCTAAGGCCATGCTATAATTAGAAATTCAGACGCCGTCTGTCAAAGTCGCAGTCGCTAACCAACTCACAACAAAAGAAAGTGAAAGGCTTGGACTTAAAGAACTAGAGAGTCTTGAAGGGAAACGACTTGAAGAACAACAACATTTGGAACTTTACCAGGCAAAGATGGTAGAAGCTCATGACAAATTGGTCCGTCCAAGGACATTCAAAATTGGTGACATTGTCCTTGTGCTCGAAAGACCTATCCTTGCATGCCGCAAGGTAGGTGGAAATTCGAGCCAACTTGGGAGGGACCATTTGTCATTGAAAGGTCTACGGAGGAGGAGCCTACCAGTTAGTGAACTTTCGGGGTGAAAGACCCATGCTACCAATCAACAGACGATACCTGAAGACATATTACAGAACCTAACATTGCTTGCCTTCACTTGAGTTGAAAATTTGAAATTTTAATTGTTTTGGGGTTATCCATGTGGTCAAATATTTGTGGCTGGGTCTAAATTTTTGTAACAAAATTAACCTCAACATAATAAATTTTTTTGAAAATTACATACTTCAATTTCCTCTTTTTAAACTTAATATGCTACTAAATTAAACAAAATTCACACATAAATAAATGATCTGTTCACCAAAATAAGCTAAAATTTCTTTTAATAAATACTTTGTTTTGTTCTTATTCATGCTAAGTTTCAGCCCACTAACATTTTTCCTGTCGTCTGTAGAGAAATGTCAGGCCAGAGGCTGATCTTCACCTTTAAAGATGGCTGGAATCTTGCACTAAATGAAGAAATAATGTCGTAGGGTGGCACTATAGATTTCGACATGGAATTTAACCATGTCGACATGGATTACAAGGGGCCTTTAATGAATTTCTTCAGTTGACGGGAAAAAGAAGGGCTTCCCTCACTTCTAAGGTTGACCACTAAAAATAGTGCATCACTAAAAGGAAAGAACGTGATGGTACAACAGGACCCAATGGAGGGGCCCAGCCGTCTACCCTCCATGATAGCTATGTCAACTGGGGGCCTAGTTGTTGCTCATAATGAAAGTTGTCAGACGCTACAAAGAACACAACGTAGAAATGCTAGCCGCCGAAAGAAGAGGGCTTTCTTATGAGAGGATAAAATACGCCAAAAAGAGGCAAAAAAATTACTCACCCCTATTCCTGAGGGGAACATTTATGATTCAGACATGAGAGAAACTTCTTCAAGCTTGCCTGCTGATACCGACTTAATGCTTATGCATAGTATAACAATAGTTTTGATGGTATTTTTCACTTATATTTCCTTATATTGCAAGAAAATCAAAAACTTGATCCTAAAGAAAAATAAGAATTTAACTTTTTAAATTATATATATTTATATTGGGTTACTACACAAGTATATGTATCATTATCAAGTAATATAAGACTTTTTGATTAAGACCTGAATATCGATCCCACATGGAAGATTATGCAATATGCACCTTTTAGAATGTTTTTTTATTTTTAAAAAGATAATTACTTAAACTAAAAATTATTCTTGCAGGAATTTAAAATTTAAATATTTTTGGTATTTTTGATATTTTAACGAAACAGTAACAACTTAAAAAGATAACTAAAGTTTTTTAGAATAAAAGTACTTAATATGAAAATGTCTTTCTTCTTATCATGAATCAGTATAAATATAGAAATTCTGTTGTGGAAGTATGCAAATTGTGTTGTGTCAAATAGGAGCAATAATATTCTTTACCTTTACTAATGAGCTATAAAAAACATTGACTAATTTGAAGTTTAAATAATTCTGAAGACCAGCTAGGGAAGGAAGATACTAGATCTCACTCTAGATTTCCCTCGATTCCCTCCACCTGGGGGCTAACATTCTCGTATCAGAACTGAAAACAATAAACCAAGTTGGGGGCTTTAACCTGTCACTTTAAAATCCTCTAACTCTACACCCATCAATGAATNTTAAATGAAGAAATAATGTCATAGGGTGGCATTATAGATTTCGACATGGAATTTAACCAAGTCGACATGGATTACAAGGGGCCTTTAATGAATTTCTTCAGTCGACGGGAAAAAGAAGGGCTGCCCTCACTTCTAAGGTTGACCACTAAAAATAGTGCATCACTGAAAGGAAAGAACGTGATGGTACAACAGGACCCAATGGAGGGGCCCAGCCGTCTACCCTCCATGATAGCTATGTCAACTAGGGGCCTAATTGTTGCTCATAATGAAAGTTGTCAGACGCTACAAAGAACACAACGTAGAAATGCTTGCCGCCGAAAGAAGAGGGCTTT
Organism: Phalaenopsis hybrid cultivar; assembly: GCA_002079205.1. Classification (NCBI taxonomy): domain Eukaryota; kingdom Viridiplantae; phylum Streptophyta; class Magnoliopsida; order Asparagales; family Orchidaceae; genus Phalaenopsis; species Phalaenopsis hybrid cultivar. Next base: position 356,252 of record JXCR01079572.1, read on the forward strand.
CTTACAAGAGGATAAAATACGCCAAAAAGAGGCAAAAAAATTACTCACCCCTATTCCTGAGGGGGACATTTATGGTTCAGACATGAGAGAAACTTCTTCAAGCTTGCCTGCTGATACCGACTTAATGTTTATGCATAGTATAACAATAGTTTTGATGGTATTTTTCACTTATATTTTCTTATATTGCAAAAAAATAAAAAACTTGATCCTAAAGAAAAATAAGAATTTAACTTTTTAAATTATATATATTTATATTGGGTTACTACACAAGTATACGTATCATTATCAAGTAATATAAGACTTTTTGATTAAAACCTGAATATCGATCCCAAATGAAAGATTATGCAATATGCACCTTTTAGAATGTTTTTTTTATTTTTAAAAAGATAATTACTTAAACTAAAAATTATTTTTGCAGGAATTTAAAATTTAAATATTTTTGGTATTTTTGATATTTTAACGAAACAGTAGAACTATAAAAATGATTTTTGGAGGAATTTAAAATTTAAATATTTTTGGTATTTTTGATATTTTAACGAAATAATAACAACTTAAAAATATAACTAAAGTTTTTTAGAAGAAAAGTACTTAATATGAAAATGTCATTATTCTTATCATGAATCAGTATAAATATAGGAATTCTGTTGTGGAAGTATGCAAATTGTGTTGTGTCAAATAGGGGCAATAATATTCTTTACCCTTACTAGAGATTTTATAAAAAATATTGACTAATTTGAAGTTTAAATAGTTCTAAAGACCAGCTAGGGAAGGAAGATACAAGATCTCACTCTAGATTTCCCTCGATTCCCTCCACCTAGGGGCTAACATTCTCATATCAGAACCGAAAACAATAAACCAAGTTGGGGGCTTTAACCTGTCACTTTAAAGTCCTCTAACTCTACACCCATCAATGAATATTTCCCTATTTATTTGCACTCAATCATATGAACTACATTCTCATTTGTACAACCTCATGTGATTCTTTCCAATTGTTGACTGAGACAACACCATCCCGATTCTTACATGTTCTCACAATAAATTCTAACATCTGGATTGGACAAATCAAGAAGTAAATGAAGTGCATGGATTTAAATCATCACAACTTCTTCCAACATTAAAGATCAATGCTCTCCACAATTTCCATCTAAAACTTAATTAATTATCATTTTAAGAAGAAAGATAAAGAAAACTACTCAAAATTCATGGAGTCACAACTTCCATCCAAAAATTAATTACTTATCATTTTAAAAAGAAAGGTAAAGAAAACTACTCAGAATCCATGGAGAAAACAAAGCCACACTTTAGTTTAAAGGAAGAAATCATTGTCAAACCAACAACTAGTCTTGATTAAAACCACACGTAGTCTAAAATAAAAAGATAAAAACTTATCTTAAGTCCTCCACCAAACTCTTGAAGTTCCGTTGAATCTCTTCTCTTTTATAATCACTCAAAACAAAATAACCAAAAAGATAAAGTAAATAAAATGTGGTTGCTGAAAATCTCTCCGAACTAACTCCTTAAAGAAGAACTTTCAAAACTTGCCAATATTTTCTGGACTCTTTTCTAAGTCCTCTCTACTTTTTTTATAGTTTCTCAAGAGGTTCCTTGGGATCTCTTCAAAATGTGTCATAATTTGATGTATTTTCTCAATAGACGCATCTTTTCATGACAATTTTTGTCTATGGGGGTTACAACCACCTATTAAGTTAATGGGTGCCTAAAAAACCTCTTTGAAATTTGTGAAAACCGATTTTACTCATCTAGTAACTGCCACGGACGCTTAAGCATGGGGNTTCTCAAAATGAAAAGATAAAAACTTATCTCAAGTTCTCCACCAAACTCTTGAAGTTCCTTTGAATCTCTTCTCTTTACAGTCACTCAAAATAAAAAAACAAAAAGGATAAAATAAAAGTAAAAGTGGGGCCTAAAAATCTCTATCAAACTAACTCCCCAAATGAGGACTTTCAAAACTTTCCAATATTTTCAGGACTCTTTTCTAAGTCCTCTCTTCTTTCTTTTATAACAAGTGAGAACTTTCAAAAAGTTTCAATACTTTCAGGACTTCTTTCAAAGTCCTCTCTTCTTTCTTTTATAGTTTTCCAAGAGGTACCTTGGAAACTCTTCAAAATATATATAGATTCGATGTATTTCCCCAAACGATGCATCCTTTCGTGATAATTTTTGTCCATGATGGTTATAACCACCTATTGAGTCAATGGGTGCCTCAAATACCTCTTTAAAATTTGTAGAAACTGAATTTACTCATCTAGTAACTGCCACTGGCACTTAAGCACGGGACCCCTTGCGCTTATGTGCGGCCTTTTTTGTTTACCCTACGGTTAGGCGCTAAAACTCATTTGCATATTTTTCACCTTTTTTCTCCAAATTTGATCCCATTTCACTCCCTTAAGCATTTTTCACCCTTTTTACATGTATTTGCAAGAAAAACACAAAAATACCTTCCATTAAAGTGCAATATCTAAAAAATAGGTATAAAAATGTGTCTAAAAACACTATATATTTTAGGTGTATCATAATCTCCCAAACTTAAAATGTTACTTGTCCTTAAGTGACACTTCAATCTTTAAAAACCAAATTCATTGACCAAAGGAAAATATGTTGAGATTTTCATACCAATTTTATACTGTTTTTGATGATATTACACTTTAAAGAAATGTATTTTTGATGTTTTGTTGCAGGAATGATGAATTAGGGTCATTGGAGCAAAAAGATGCAAAAAGAGCGAATTTGGAGCGAAAAGGACCAAAATGTTAGGAATTGAACTAGGACACCGACAACGAGCCCAACGGCGCCAACGGGTAGATTTTCCCGAGACTCCAAATTAATTCACTTAGAAGGCCCGCCGATGGCGCCCTCGAGGCCGCCGACGGTGAGATCGGTGATTATGTCCAATTAGGCATTGGATAAGGAAGAATTTTTGAGGGGTGCTTAGGCAACTCTTGGGAAAGCTCATCCACATCTTTAAAGAGAAGACTTTAGCTGAAAATAGTGAAGGAGAGACTCCACATTGAAGTGTGAAAAAGTGTAGAGAGTCTAAATTGTGAGGAATTCTTCGAGAGATTGTAAGAGTGGAGAGAAAGTGAGAGATTTCTTCCTCCTTGCTGCTTCTAAGAGGAATTCTGTGTGTTATAAAGAAAGAAAAATATTCAGAGGAACTTCGAGGAGTTCTGTTGGGGAGAATTTAGAGATAAGTTTATTTATTATTGTAGTTTGTATAAATTTACTTTTATATATGAATTCCGAGTTTTGTTATGTTTTCCCCACGAGATCTGAGTAGTTTTCTCTATCTTTCTCCTTGTCTTGAGATTTGTGAAATAGTGATTTGAATTGGTAAAGCCATGAAAATATTTAGAAATTGTGATGATCTTTTCACTTCGATCTTAATTTACTTTCAATCTGGTCAATTGATTTGTTAAAATATGTTGAGTTTTACAACTAAGGTGAAAATTACATCTAAGATTCAGGGAAGTCAAAGCCCTTGGAAGTTAGATGCAAAAAAATAGGGAAATAAAATTATCAGGCATAGAATTGGAGATTTTAGAGTGACAGACAAAAATCCCCAATTCAGTCATATCATTTGGGTGCTGAAGTGTAGATGTTATCCCTCAGGTGAGGGGAACGTAGGAGCTCCGAAGTGAGAGCCGGTATCCTCCCAGCCTAGCCACAGATTCGGTAAACAAGCGTAGGATTAGTCAATGTTCTTTATGCCTGGACCAAAGGGTAAAGAGTATGCTCCTATTTGACACCCGATTCACTTTATCCATTCACTATAATTTCTTGACAAGGAGAAGGATGCTTTCTTATATATTAAATCGTATTAGAGCCTTCATTAGTATATATAGTTATTTAATAATTATTAAAATTACATATTTATTTCAATTGCCTATTAGTGACAGATAAGCAAATTGAATTCCATTGTGTGATTAAACTATTGCTTTTCTAAAATCTTAGTTTGTAGTTCTAATATTACTTCTTGTGGGATCAATATCCAGGATTCCATTAAAGCCCTATATTACTTGAGCGATACATATACTTGCGTTGATAAGTGTGACTTTTGTTGACCTCATTTTTGGTTGAGGTTTAGTTTTTCCTCTTTAGTAGCATAGGGTCTAGCCATAGGACTTTTCTTGTTGGCTATTCTTAGAAAACTAGACATGGAACCCTCACCATTAGAAATTATAAACTCTTCTCTACTCAACCTGAAGTTCCACATGTTGGTCTCAACCTCTAGCATTTAATAGGTGGGATCACTACGGGGGAAACTCAAGATGAGTCACCCTTAAGACTGTTAGACCCTTAGGGTTGACCCTGGGTGTTGGTCTGGACCTAAGGCATCCACTACATTCACTACATTCACTACACTCATCTACACCCACAATCACTCACAACCCTGAACTCAAATTTCCAGCCTAGATCCCTTGATCTTTTGGGATACTCGTGTAGATGGTCCCCTAAACCTACTAGTCATAGGGCTATGGGTTTGGCTAAGACCACTATGTAGAGGACCCAAAATGGGGTTTCCATTGGTCTGATTGGTACCTCAACTCTACCAAAATACCCATCTTGGCCTTTTACCCCTAAAACACCCCCATTTAAAATACCCCTCCATAATCCAAAATTTTAAAAATTCCCAGAAAATCCCAGTAAATCCCAAATATTTCCAATTTCATTTCTCTCAGCTACCACATGACCCAATTTGGCCAATTTGACCATCTTTAACCAAAATCCCTAAATTGCCCTTTAAAGACCCAAATTTCCCCAAATCCAACTCAAATGTCCATCAATTTGATCTCAATTGACCCCAATTCCAATCCTAAACTCAAATTCACTTTTTATATGACCAAACTAAACCAAATACAAGTTCAATTAATCCATGATTTGAGCCCAATTTTGATTTGGGTCAAAATCCCAATTTTGACCATATGACCTAATCTCACCAAATTGAACCCATAGCCTAATCAATTGGCTTCAATTAATGTTGCAAAATCTTTATAACATTCCTATACATCAAAATCAACCATCAATTGGCCTTGGTGAAGTCTCAAATCCATTTGATTTTGGCCTAAATCCAAACTCCCAAATTTAGCCCCAAATTGGTTAAGTCCCTAAATTTCACCCAATTTATTGCCTTAACCTCCAAATTAGCATTCAATTCATGTTGGAAACTCTTCATAAGGTCCATATTGACCATTTATAATAATAAATTTTGACTTATTCCAAGGCTAACCCAAGCTAGACCCAAGCCTAGCCCAACATGACCAAATTGATTTAAGTTCAAAATTCCCACAAATTAACCCTTCAATTGAACTCAAAACCATTTCCATTATTCACCAAAGTTGTTACTTATGATCATCTACACCAAATAAAACAATTAATTGTGCCAATTGACCTGGCTAACCTAGCCCAAACTCAAGTTTTGGTCATTTGCACCCACTTGGACCCATGCACTAAATGTGACCTAANATTTTGATCAAATTTTCTAACATTTTATTTTAGTTTAACATGTAGAGATTCAATAGACTTCTTAAACAGTGTGTATAAAAGCAAACCAACACACTAACATGATAAACAGAAAAACAAGGTAGCAGTTTCTGAATTTTAAAATTAAGAACTTAGCTAGCAAGATTTTTAACTTAAAAAAAAAAGACATAGAATTAAGTTCAGTTCTAAGCTAACTAATCCACAGTACTAAAAACAAAAATAGTTACTACCCTAAATTTTTAAAAACAAAATATTATCTAACACAACAATGACAATAACAATATAACATAAAAATTCAAAACACAACATAAAACATAGTTCACAACATCACATAACTGCATCTGTAGCAGTACTACATCACCGAGTCCATAACAAAACACAAACATAACAATACATTAAACCAAATTAAATCCAACACATCATCTCTCATCTCTACTCTTCTCCATTCTCAAAATCGCCACTATACCATTTTTCTTTAGGCTCATAGTCAGGATAACGAGGATATTAAGGAAATACTACTCCTGGGTCACCTCTAATCATGCCTCCAGAGCTGAGTATAATTTCTTGACAATGTCACTCTTTCTCCTATTATACCTATTTTTATGCTCAGCAAAATGTTCGAGATTTTGAACTTTATCAGCGGTAAAGTGGATATGAGTCATCATCTTCTATAATAACTGCTCTTGAGTCTCAGTTGACTCACCTTGAGATATAGAAGCACGTGAAGCAGATGGTCTTGATGAAAATGCAATAGACATCTTTAATCCATAGCTCCTGGAAAATCTTCCTCTCCAGCCAAAAATTGAATGCTCCTAATAAGTCTTCACATTCACTTTCATAATGGGCTTCAGAAGCAACAGAACTTCCTCCCAACTATCATATTTTTCTCCAGCCTGCTCTCATAAATAAAATAACAAGAAAGCAAATCTCTTACCTGCAGTAGTAGCAGTAGCAGCTGAACTGATGATAGTGTGATAGATTAAAGCCCCTATGTTGATGGGCGTTCCCTCCTGAATAAAATAATTCAACGCGGCTCTCTCTGTGTTCACTTCACTGAGATGATTTGTAGGAAGCAGACGAGCAGATATAAAATAGTGCTAAGCCTTTGATGGTGCAAAACTTTAACGTTAGAAAATTTACTCTCCTCTCATTTGTATTCTTCATAAGTCCTCTTCCAACAGTCAAATAAGATATGATCTTATCTAATTCCGCTTCCGTAGGACTATAATTCACATAAAAACACAAAGTCTCTGATGGTAAATAGTAAAACAAGTTGATTACCTCTTGTGTAAAAGGTACCAACTTCCCTCGAACTTTAACTCGATCTTCCTCGGCCTCTGAGAGATTTGCATAAAACTCCCTTAGAACAAAAATTACAGCGACAACAGAGAAACAACAAAACTGTTCCCGCTGTCAGCGGACTATCAGGTCTTCCACTTTTCCACTTGGACTCTTAAAACATCACTCCTAAATCAATTTTTGTGACTGTAGAGCGTCACTATATGGATCCTGAGCTTTTGAACTGACAAATTTGCTCGAATCAAATGGGCTCTTTCCTTTGCTCCTTTTCATTCTTCGTGGCATTCTACAAATTTGATAAATTCCAAAAATAAATTTAAAAATAAAGTTTAAATCACTAAACTAAACTTCCAAAAGCACTAACTAAACTTCCCAAGCAAATTCCATAGATTTTTCTTCACTTTTCACCATGTAGAGTAAATCTTTGAAATCTTCCAAATGTGCTTAAAATATACGGTGAAAATCTAAAATTTTTGCATAGAAGTAAAGCTCTTACCTCAAGGAAATTAGATCTAGCAAATCTCACTTGATTCCACCAAGAAATTTCCAAATTTCACTTGCCCTAGCCCTCAAAATTGNATTAGATCTAGAAAATCTCACTATATTCCACAAGGAAATCTCTAAATTTCACTTGCCCTAGCCCTCAAAATTGTGAACTCGAGTTGGGGAAGATGATAGGAGCCGTTAAAAATGGCATTTTCAGACAAAAAATTCACTTTTAACCATTTGCGAACTGATTTTCGTGAACCGGTGCTTAACCGTGGGTAAGTGGCGCTTAAGTGCCTGCCTCTCGGGTTGGCTCACACTTAAGTGTGAGATGTGGCCCTTAGGCGCCAGTGCACAATTTTTTAAATTTTAAATTTTAAGTAAAATGCACTATTAGCCTAAGTAACCCACCCCTAAATGGTCCAATAGCACTTAAATGACTATTTTTACTTCTTATAACGCCTTTCTCTCTCAAAATTCTCTATAATAACTAATTCAGTTTGAGGCTAAAAATAACACAAACTTTCACAAAAATAAACTTATATTAATTCACAAGCAAGTACAAACACATTTAAAACTTAAATCCACCCAATTTACCAAATTGCCATTGGAATCCCAAAGTTTCAAAATTACCCAAAATACCCAAATTTTTCCAAAATTTATTTCAAACCATTTCAAACAAAACAAATTTCCCAAAACTTCCTAAAATTTCCAAAATTATCGAAATACTCCTCATTTTGCCAAAATTAATAAAATACCCCTAGTGACCCAAATTGCCCCAAAACCTTTAAAATCACTTCAAATGTCACCCAAAATCAATTTGAACCGCTCCATCGAGCTCAATTTGATCAGTTTGACCTATTTTGATCAAAAGCCCCAAATTGCTTTTAAAGGCCCAATTACTCAAATTCAGCCTCAATGTCCACTAATTTGATCCCAACTTCCCCCAATCCCAATAATAAACTCAAATTAATTATGTCCAAGCTTGATTGAAACCAAATTCCAGCCCATTTGACTTACATTTGAGTTCAATTTTAACCTAAATCAAAAAGCCCCAATTTGACCCAAACCCAAAATCTCACTCAATTGAAGCCCAAATCTATCCAAGTTCCACAATTTTGAGTCAAAAACTCTTCAAAACACTCCCCCAAATCATATTGAGCCATTAATTGGCCTTGGTCAAGCCCCAATTTCACATCAGTTCAACTTGGATCAAAACCCCCAATTTTGCCCCAAATTGGCCATGTCCCTAAATCAACCAAATTGAACCCCATAGCCCTAAAATTTCCATTCAATTTCTATCTAAAACTTTTCATGACAGTCCTTATGTCCAATTTGAACCATTGATACTCCAAAATAATATGTTATTTTAAGTACATTTTTTATGCTTACTTTTGGTGATATTACACTTTGAAGAAGGGTATTTTCATGTTTTTGTTGCAAGTCTATCAATTTTAGGTATTTGGAGCAAAAGTAGAAAAAAGGAAAAAAATTTGAGCCAAAATAGTGAAGTTTNTTTTCCTAGGGAGGCCTCTCCAAACTCCATACAGAGCTTCCTTAAGATCCCCTCAGTGCATTCCGACCATTTTCCCCCACCAATTCCCATTGCCGGATCTCAATTTTGAGCTTGAAAATTTGCTGGAAACCAGGACAGAACCATATACACCTCCACACTCCATCAAACTTCAATTGCTTGTGCCCACACCTTCATAATAGTAAGAGAAGACAAAGCCCCATCAGATTACCCTCTGAAATAGCCTCCACCATAGCTCTAGACCAACATCTGAAATCGAGCTTGATTGAATTCATACCTAGGCCTTAAACCAAGACCCGGGACTCAATCCCTAGCCTCCTTAGACCCCAACAAACATGCCGAGCACCTCTGATTGAAGCCTCCCTTCTCAGAGCAAAGGTATAAAACTTCTCCTCCTCCGAGCTATTTTGATTCTCCATTTACTTAAGCTTGATCAAAGTATAAAACTCCTCCTCCTCCCGAGCTTGTTTTGATCCTCCATTTACTTAAACTTGATTTCATTGCAATTAATTGTATGGATGTGTTTGTCTCACTTAGACGAGTCCATAGGATCAAACCCGAAGTGATTTGGTTGCGTATGGATATGTTCGTCTCACTTAGATGAGTCCATAGGATCAAACCCGAAGTGATTTGGTTGACTTAAGCTTGATTTCATGGTACCTTAGCAGTATGGATGTGTTCGTCTCACTTAGACGAGTCCATAGGATCAAACTCGAAGTGATTTGGTTGAGTCTACGCTGAGATCTTAGGGTTTTAGTGTGGACGGGCACGTGATCATTCTATCGAGGACGATGAAGGGGAGCCGTTTGATCAAGCGTGTATCAAATGAACGGGGGAGATCGATCCGGACATCACTTCAGGACATAAACAGCGGGCCGAGTCAGTAAGCTTGCCTTCGGAGCCGTCGTAGGTTGAGGTGGCACGCGTGGTTTAATTAGATAAATAGGGCCCCAAAACTTCAAAAATACATAACTTTGTGTAGAAAAATCACAAAAATAAAATAAAAATACTCTCTATATCAATGAATAGAGGAGAACAATTTGTAATAAATTTCAAGACCATGTTATGCATATTTTATTTTTAATTAATTAAACACTATTTTGAATGTACATCACCTTGGCTTAAAATTTTGGTATGTTGCAACCTCTATCAAGGGAAATATTCTTTTATTTTTCCAAAGTCAGAGGAGGTTCTTATACAGAGATCCATATTTTTCAAGTTATTCTACATTATTTCTTTAAAATAATCATGGAAACTAGCATATTGTTTAGAAAATCCTAAGAAAATTTTGGAAGGTCCACCATGACTAGAGAAACCTTTAGAAAAAAATTTATGGGTCAAGTCATTTAAAATGTACTTAAATTTTACAAACACAAAATCACTAAGATAATTAATTTTGGAAAATATAAACATTTAAATGACTTGATTTTAATCTCCACTGTGATTTATGATCCAGAGAACTCATCATAAAAATTTTAAAATATTTTGAGTTAATTTGACAACTTAAGTTGATTTTTAAAGATAAATACCACTTTTGGCATTTAAATAATTTTTAAAAATCAAAATATAACTCAAAAAATTATGAAATTTAGTTTTTTTGAGTTCTGTGTGATCAAGGATATTTTATAAAAATAAAATGATATTTAAAATAAAAACTTGATTTTTGGCCTAAATTTACCTTGGTCAAGTTAGGAATTTTCTTTGAAAAATCCTATTTTTGCTTGAAAATAATTATATAAACTAAATTAAATTTTGAAGAATCACATTTTCTCCTCTGATGTCTCAATTGACCCATGAATAGNAGGTAGGATAAAAATTTCAAAGTCATTTGAATTGAATTTGAAAAATTATGAAGTGTTAGAGCCTTAGGGGCAAATGTGTAATTTTGGAAATTTAGCCTTAATTATAATTATGAAGTGTTAGAGCCTTAGGGGCAAATGTGTAATTTTGGAAACCTTGCCTTAATTAAACATGTTAGGCTTAATTCACAAGGAGGGAAAATGGGTAACCTCTAATCTTAATCAATTTATTTGATGTTTGAAACCCAAAGGGGTTGGAGGAAAAGAGGGTAACCTCTATTCTTTATAATTTATTTGATGCTTGAAACACAAAGGGGTGAACTGGTAGAAACCAATCTCACTTTCTTAATTAAGATTAATAAATAAATTTATTTTGATGCATGAAACACAAAAGGGTTAATTGGTAGAAACCAATTTCACTTTCCACATTAATAAGATAAGTTAATAAATTTCTAAATCATTAAAAATTTGGAAGTTTATTAAAATTA